>VUQH01088867.1:25335-67754 GCA_015106775.1 Etroplus canarensis | reverse complement strand
GGGGGGGGGGGGGGGTGAACCTCTGATGACCCCTAGCGACGTTCGACGCCTCGGAAACATGAAAGCAATACCGCTAATTTCGTCCACCTTCGGCTGTATAGAGGACCAACAGTCACGGAAAAAGAAACAAAGCATCAAATGAGTGAAGTGTTAAGCTGACCATCAAAAAAAGAATTTTCAAAATGAGTTTCGAAATGGGTTATTAATCTTTTAATAAATAGTTCAAATGAAAAATCCATTTATAAATAAATCCGTTAAACACCCATAAGCCAATAAAAACCTTTTAAATTTATAAATTCAGAGTTTAAAATATGATTTTTAAAATCCTCTTCAAAAACCACTTCCATAATCATTTCAAAATTTCTTTTAGAAATCCATTCAGATCCGTTTCTGAAGTGAGTTTGTTTGTTTTAGTTTATCTGTGTTATTTCAAAATGCTAGGTGTTGGATTACTTTGTATTACTTTCAGGTTTAGGCTGTTGTTTATCTTCTTATTCCTTTTTCTTCTTTTTGCTGCTTCCTTTAGGGGGTCACCAAAGCAGATCATCTGCCTCCATCTTAGCTGATACCTAACATCCCCTTCCCTCACACCAACTCTCTGCATGTCCTCTTCACTACGTCCATGAACCTTCTCTGTGGTCTTCCTCTTTTCCACCTGCCTGGGAGTTCCATCTTCAACATCGTTTGTCCAAGACATCCACGATCCCTCCTCTGCACATCCAAACATTTCATACTTGCCTCTTACTTTACTATCTCCAAACTGCTCAATCTGAACTGTCCCTCTGATGTACTCATTTCTAATCTTGTCCATCCTCATCAGTCCCCATGAAAATCTCAGCATCCTCAATTCTGCCACCCACCCACTTGCTTTGGATGGTTGACTCCAGGTATTTAAACTCATCCACCTTCATTACCTCTAATCCTTGCATCTTCACCATTCCACCTGCTTCACTCCTGCCTGATCTCATATGTCAGTCTATTCAGTACAGCTGCAAACAAGAAGGGGTTTAAAGCTGATTCCTGATGTAATTCCACCCCACCTTGAATCCATCTGTTATTCCTATTGCACACCTCACCACTGTCTCACTGTCCTCATACATGTCCTGCACCACCTTGACATACTTCCCTGCCACTCCTGACTTCCTCATAAAATACCTTTTCTTGGCACCTTATCATATGCTTTCTCTAGCCACAAAGACACAGTGCAACTCCTTCTGTCCATCTCTATACTTTTCCATGAGCACTCTCAAAGCAAACATTGCATCTGTAGAACTCTTTCTCAGCATGAAGCCATACTACTGCTCACTGATCATCACAGCTCTTTCCCATAACTTTATGTTATGGCTCATCAATTTTATACCTTTGTGGGTATTGCAGCACTGAACATCACCCTTATGCTTGAAAACTGGTACCCATACATTCCTTTTCTGTTGCTTAGGCGTCCTTTCTCTCTCTTCAAAATTTTGTTAAACAATCTGGTCAAGAAGTCCACACATTTCCATTCCTCCACAGGTATGTCATGTGGACCAACCACTTCCACTGTCTTTGCCAATCAGTAGCATAGTTTCTATCCTGTTGGTCAACTGATGACAGTTGTTAACCTGAGTCTTGACCGATTCAATATGGAAATCTTCCTGATGGTAGGCATATTTGATTTGGTAGAAATTTTATGGTGAATGCCCTTCCTGACATAGCTGTCTCCATTTTTCTAGGCTTGGGCCAGCACTAGGAGTGCATTCCATTATATGGAGAATTTTGTCAGGTGCAAATTTAAGAAACTGATCATAAAACACAGCTACAGCACTTTCTAAATGGATTTAACTCACAGTCATGTTGACATCCCATTCTCAATAAAGAAATGCACTAAAGCCTTGTCAGGCAGGTTGTGATAATAAAAATGATCAAACTGACAAAGATTAAAATTCCCGACACTTCCTGTATATTTTTATTTTTTCAAAGTCTATTTTTTGTTTTGATTTTAATTGATTCATTTTTTCATATCCAGTTTTTGTCATGGTCCTGGGTTTTTGTAGTCTAGTTCTGTATATTTTGAAGTTTGGTTTTGAGCTTCTTGGTTTTTAGGTTCTGTTTATGTTATTCTCTGTTTATGGTTGAACCTTAGCTCCAGCCTTACCTATGTTTAGTATGATTTATTATAATCTTTCGGGCAGGGTTTTGAGTTTCTGTTCTAGTTTTATTTTGACTCTCGTCCCTCTTTGTGTTTTGATTCTTATTAGATCCCTCTGTGTCTCCTCAGTGTTTATCCTGTGATGTTCCAGGAGTCAGTGCGTGTTCCTGTTTCCTTGTGTTTTCCTTGCCAATTTGAACTTCATGGGTTATTTTCAAGGACTGTGGAGTTAAATAAAGTTCACTTTAAGTTTCTTCATTTTGCTTCCTGGAGTTCTGCATTTGGGTCCTACTCTCCACACACACTCAGGACCCATGACACTTTTAGTTTTTAGGTTTAGTTTTTCATAGCACCTTGATAAATAACATTACAGTATAAGAAAAGAATGGAAATAGATTTACATCCAAATGTCTAAAGCCACATGAAAAATGTCATATTTTAATGTAAACCTGAAAAGAATCAGGATTAGACATATAAGATAGTGACTAAAACTGAAACAGCAAACTTAAATAAAATCACCAAAAAATTTAAACTAAAAATACAATTATACACAAGACCACAGCGGTGTGGTGGTTGACAGTGTTGCACCACAGCAAGTGGGTTTGGATTTGAATCCACCAGCCAACCAGCTTGGGTCCTTCTATGTGGAGTTTGCATGTTCTTCCTACTCTTGCATGTGTTCGCTCTGGGTACTCTGGCTTCCTCCCACAGTTCAAAAATATGTCTGTTAAATGGTGATTCTAAATTGCCTGTATGTGTGAATGTGAGCATGAATGCTTACCATTCTCTCTGCGATGGACTGTTATCCTGTACAAGATGCTTTTTGCACTATCACAGTTGAGATAGGCTCCAGCCCCCTGTGACTCTAAATTGCACAAGTGGAAGAAAGTGGACAGATGGATAAAAACACACACTCATGTAGAAACAAAACACAAATGCACTAAGTAGGTTCAAAGAATTGACTGACAAGGGCTTCTGTCAATGTGATTCTTTTACTGTAAATGGTTACTGTTTATAATCAGTACAGATGGGATATTAGAAAGCAGACAGTTAAGCTAGAAACCAGATTCTAGAAACATGCTGCATGAGGAGCAAAATGTTTGATGTAAAACCAATTTGCACCATTAAAATGATTTTTGTTTGATGCTAACAGAAGAAGATTAATGGCATCTTTCGGGGTTATATTTCAGGTCTTCTTCTCTTCTTAATGTCTACGCAGATGGTGATCAAATTACTTTTTTCCAAAAAGTTGTGTTTGTCTCTCCCATAAAGAGAGAACTTAAGCATAAGTGTGTTTATACAGTTATTTGAGGTTTAATATGACAATAAATTTAGATTTAATTCAATGAAATTGTCAGCATTCAGAATTCTTTATGCAACACTTTTAATGTTAAAAAGCAGCAGAAAGAAACAGAGTCATTTTAGCCTGCAGCTTTCTTCAACATTTCTGAGACACTTGGTGGTGGTAAGCAAAAATGCCACCAAATATTTATTGACCTATCAAAATAACAAACAAACGAAATATAATTAGAAAATGTAGCAGTTAAGAAAAATCTATGGCATGTTTTGTTCTTGCCAAAAGCAAATGGAAGTAATATATAATTATATATTGTAAATTATTTGTTAATCATATTTTGTATTTATTATTGAAATCTGAAATGTAATTATTAGTGATAGTTGTCATATAAATATAGGAGCATAAAGTACAGTGTTTGCCTCTGTAATTTAGTATAGTATAAACAAAATTCTTAAGTATAGTCTCTGAGTAGTTGTATGGATTTCAAGGGTTTAAAACAGTAAAAATTGATAAATATATTGAATTGTTAGGGAGATAAAATTTGACTCCCCATAACTGAATGTACTAAATAGCCTAATTAAAAAAGCATTTTTGTACTATAGTGAAAGCTTGAAATTTTATCTTAGTCTCACTGCCACTCTCTTACAGGGGCAGAGCAAGGATCCACCCCTCAAGTCTGGCCACCCCTGGGGCCGCCCCACCCAACTGTTTGAGCCTGTTAAGACTATACACACATGCTTTCATCCACTTATTATTTAACTATTTAATTATTTAAGCAGAACTTTTTCTTTGCTGCTGTTGTTCAATCTAAGTAACATCACAACCATTTAAATTATAACTGTTTAATGATTTTCATCCACAATGAAAAAGAAAAACTTAAATGGAATATTTGCTAATCAGCTGGGGGGTATACACAAACACTTCTTCTTCTTCTTTCAGCTGCTCCCGTTAGGGGTCGCCGCAGCAGATCATTTATGAATCCGCATATTGGATTTGGCAAAGTTTTTACATCGGATTCCCTTCCTGACGCAACCCTCACCATTTACCTGGGCTTGGGACCAGCACTAGGAGTACACTGGCTTGTGGGCCCCTGTGGCTGGTTTGGGTATACACAAACACAATAACAACAAATGCTCATTATATGAGTCCACATAGTGTACTTCAATATGGTAACATATGGCTTAAGCAAATGAAGAGAGTGAGACAACAACAAAAAAAAGGCCATTTGGGCCACAGCCACACAGGAGAAAATAAAAAAGGGACATGTCAGTGTAAAAAGTAATGGTCTCAGGTTGGCCACTCCTATACAATTGTCTGGCTCCACTACAGCTGTCTGAGTGCTAGTTTAACTGGTGTTATGGTTTGTTTTGTTTGGTGACGGCAACTGCCATCAGCCTTTGGCCATTGTCCTGTGTGGATTTACAGTATTTTCAGTAATCAAATAGATGAAAACAACCAGCACAGAGTACAAAATGGTTTCCTTTAGTTATAGCAGCAGTGGCACTGAGTGTAGACAACTGTAATTAGATTATGACTCTTATTACAACCACTCATTATTCCAGGTAGGCTCTGGATTTGAATGTAAGCTGGGATTTGGTGGCTCAGTGCTGAGTGGTGTGGAAACCCAGGCACTAGACTGCAGCTTCCTTATGTACCATACAGTGTCATATACGTGGTGGTGAAACAGACTGCTAACACCTGACAGTGTGTGAAAGTGAGATTAGGTTGGTAGTTATGCAATCCCAGTGTAATAATAGTCTGGTAATTGCTGGTGTGTTTGAAGGATTGTTGTCTGTGCACTGAAAGGCTATTTTTTAGGCTGCCAGTATATTATTTTAAAGACTGTAATGGTATCCCTAACATTTTGAAACCAGAAAGCCTGCTGCTTAAAGTTTCATAACTGTGCTGGTATGGCTCTGTGAAAATGGTATGAAGCACATTTTTCTGCCAGTGTGGGTACATCTTTAAGTTCAGATTAAAAAAATAGAAATAAAACTGGGACACATGTGCAAAAGAAGGGTGATAAAATAAATCAAAAATAGTACACCCAAGTCCCCATGCTGTTATATAAATACCCCACCTGAATTCTCATAGTCACACACACAAACACACACGGCTCTCCCAGGTGTACACTTGTGTCATGAGGTAAGCTCATCTCGTCACTCATTCTTTATTAATACGGGATTACATTTATTCTCAATCCCAAACTCACACACACAGTGCATGCGCTCCTCACAGAAATACACGCACTGTCTGCCAGGGACTGCCACAGATAGCAAAGCAGTCAGGTAGTGCGAGCCACCGGCTGGATTCTCAGGAGTTTCATCCACCTTTAATACCACCTTTAATATATGGAGACCCACTGCTCATCCAGCTGCTGACGGAGGCTTTACCAAACAAGTGGGGGATATCTGTCGGAAGAGAACACACGACAGCTTTGTAAACCTTGTTTCATGACGGTAAGGCCACAATCAAACATATCTGTTTAATTAAAGTGCAGGAGAAAAGTTGAGTCATCTTGTGTGTCTTTAAAAAAACATGTCTGTATGCACATAGGGACCATGATAACTATTAACAATAAGACTTTACTTAAATAGTCAAGGTTCGAGTATTTTAGAGGCCCATCTGAGAATAGAATTCCCTAAACAATCCAAAGTGTAAGAATCCCCTGCAGACTGTCTGCTGAGGTGATTTTAATGGTCTTAAATGACTTTTTACTTTTAATACTATGACCCCAAATTATCTTCAAGTTAAATGTGGTGAAGACCACATCAGCATATAACAAATACTTGTTTTCCCTTTCCTCTTCATCATCTCTCCTCCTGTCCCAGATGTTTCCTTGGTCTGCTGTTTTCTCCCTTGAGCCCAAAGTGCCCGGCCAGCGAACCACTGAGGAGCTGGTAACCAATACTCTGATGCTGGAACTGGGGGCTATGGTGAAGCGCACTGAACGCATACGTTTAGAGAGGGTGACAGAGGGTCGGCGCCGCCGTCGCAGCTCGTCCTCTGCAGCAGACTATAGCTGGCTGGCCACCACCCCCACCCCACAACCCTACGAGCTTACACCAAATGACCTGCTGGAGCTGCAAGACCTCTGTGCCAAGATCCCTCCTGCACAGTGTGGGCCTGTGATTGTCAGGTGGGAAAGAGGGGAGACATAGAAAGAGATGTAGATAGAAAGTGGCAAGAAGAATTTGTAGTTGTTACTAAAACAGTAAGAGACAAAGACCATGCATTCGATTATGAAGAAATAACAGAAGATGAGAGAGCTGCAGTGTTTCTGTTTAATCTTTGTTAAGCAACGTGCTGATATACCCAGGTCCACAGTTTTAAAAGGTAAGCTTTAAAGACTGAAAGATTCAAAGGTTCATGTCTACGCCTTTACCACTAATCCTACCTCTCAGTGGTTCATCAGGATCCTGATCAGTGTTAAGAGGTTAAATGCCCACAATCCTTCATAGTGCTAAATTTTAAAGAATTACTCAGGGAATCTATATGTTCACTAGATCTGCAACAATTTTCATAATTTGTTGAAAAAATTAGGGAAAAACACATAATGGAAAAAACCAAAAATAACTTTTTCTGGTTTTGTCACTGTACAACAATTTGAATAGAGTAGGGATTTGGATTCTAGGTCAGACAAAATTATGAAGTAAATACATAAGCTTTAAAATTTTACATAAAATTTAATGATATAAAAAAATTGCTTAATAAAAAGCAAGAATCATCACTGAGGCTTCACCATTAACACTCACTTCTGCAGCTATGTCATTAAATTATACTGCATACAAGCTATCTACCCTTCCACATCACCAAAGTTTATGTCTTACAGGGGCGTGACAATGAATTCTCTACTCCTTTATTAAGGTTACGCTCCCTCTTGACAGTCCCCACCCTTGTCTGGTCCTGATTGCTTTGTTGCCTGTTTTGCCTTGAATGTAAAGGACCGTGGATGTAAATCAAGCTACATTACACTTACTGTATTCCGCCCACTGCAGGTTCAGGAGGCTGGTGTCGCAGATGGAGCCCGATGTTCATGAGGTTCCTCGACTGTTTCGCTCAGTGTTGCGTGACTGCGTTGATGAAGTGAATGGACATGATGAGATTCCATCTCAGGACATGGTGTTTGAGAAGCAGCAGCGCAGCAAGAGCCTCTCCTTTGTCACTTTCCGAACAAGGTTTCGGACGGGGCATTTCTTAAAGGGTGGTTTGAGAGGCTCCAGGGGGAATCTGCAACAGCAGGTGGATTGGTCCGACGATGAGGAGGATGGTGAAGGGGAGGAGGAAGCCATCAAGGCCAGGGTGAGAAAGGGAAGGAGTAAGAGCATGCCAGAGATCACCCCTATGGAGCAGAGTGCTCAGGGGTGAGAGAAGGGAGGGAGTATTGGGAGAAATTATGCTGAAGAGTTTGTGCAAGGGAGAGGAGAATCTGTAGGGGCAGGGGGAGGAAATGGAGTTACTGAGAGGATTAATTGAGCCCAGACTATACTGAATGGTGATGCAGAGGTAAAAAGGAGGGAAGGTAGCTATCAGGGAAGCTAACTCATAACTATCAGAGAAACAAATAAAAAAACGTAAAAAAAAAAATAATAAAAGAAATTTTTGTACTTATTTTTTGCTTCTTTCAAAAGATTGCAAAATATCAAAAGGAAAGAACTTAAAAAGATTTTCTTACTGGCAGCTTAACTGTCTTTAGTCAAAACCAAAAGCAGCATTGTTTCGGTTTCGAGATGTCTAAAGCTTTTGGCTGTCCTGATAAGTAAATACAAAACTGCTCTATAACTGCTGTTTGACACTGTTCCTGAATCTTATCACCAGTCCAGAATCTTACCAACATTCTAGACTTGTGTCTAAATTTTAAATTGTATAAGAATTCAAGAGTCTTATCAACCTTGTAGACTCTTACCAGCATTCTAGAATCTTGTACTTTATAATCCTGTTACTGATGTGTCAACATTTCACTGTAGAATCTTACCTTACATATATGCCAACATTCTAGAAGCATGGTGTTACTCTTTTGTTGTTTGTGGTTTAACAAAAATATTTCCAGAGACAAGGAATGGACTTAAAATGAGTGAAAAGCAGCCAATGTTGAGAGCCCTCCAGAAAACCTGGAGAAATACTACTCAAGATCACTTTAAAAAATTCCAAGGAGGTCTGGCTCCTTGGAAACAAAATCTAAACAAACGAGGGGTGATTCAAGACTTTTTCACAGTACTGTATATATATTGGACTAAATACAAATTAGTTTAGCAGGTATTTGACAAACTAATGTTTTGACATGATTATGGCCATAGAGCTCCAGATTTATTACAATTTGTGACAGGGGTAAAAATATCAGAAGGGAACCTATTTTTAGAGACCCGTATTTTAGACTCTACTAGAGAAGCTTTGTGTGATTCACAGTTTAAAAATAATTCTTATTTATTATATACTGGGCCTTGGTGCAAGCCATCAAGTCATCAGCCATCAGAAACAAGCCATTTTTTGTCCTGTTCTTCTGATTGGCTGCCAAACAGAAGGTGTGAACAGCAGGTGGGTGGGGTTTTTGTGCCTAAGATGACCATATTAGGATATCTCCTCTTTTTGATATCATGCAGTCCCAATAGAAGAAAAAAATATGAAAAACTGCACATTTACAGCAGTTTAAAGTCTGAGTTTTTCACTAGAATTGAAACTTTGACAATGTTAAATATGGGCATCAACCATTATAAAAATTTATGGAAAAAAAGAATATGTTCTCTAATAACCGCAAAATTTCATACCAGTCAATTTAGTAGCTCCTGATATATTTCAGTCTTTAAAAAAAGTGGGAGTAATGCTACTAGTATGGAGAAAAAGTAAAATGTAAAGAGTGAGATTTTGTTGAGTCACTTCTTGCATGCTACTGGCATTTGTAAACTGAAAAACACAATGTAAGGGCTCTCTGATGAATTGTAAACTAATCACATGAACTGTCCCTTTAAAAATATGTTATGTAACAGACAGGACAGCTGTCTTCTGTAGACTCAGCAGCCAGAGTTCAGCTCCTGATCACCAGCTCAGTTAACAGGTGCTCTCTTATCAAGCAAAGCCTTGCATACAGAAAATAAGTAGAAACTTATGATTTTGTTGTGACTGTAACATGCATTTAAAATCATAAATGTATAATGTTCTGATCTCTTCTGTGTGATTAAAACACAGCTTTTTTCACATGTCTGTTTTTTAAAACAGAGATGCAGTTGTATTTCTAATGAGTCTACTGCTTATTCTGACACCTTTGAAGTATCTTACTAAAACTAAAAAAGGAAAATTGTTCCTACGCAAAGTTGTCTGGCCCTGCTTTTGTGATAAATTAAATAAAAATAATACCAAAAATAACAAATTTTATTTATATAGCACTTTCTATTAAAGTGCTGTGCATCACTTTAAAGACCAAATATAAACTGCAGCACTGCTCTGTCATAGTCCAGCAGAGGTAATTATAGCACTACTGACTAATCCTCTTATCACAGGAAAATCTCGCACATGAATGCCAGCACCCCATTACTGTTTTATTAATGTTCACTTTCTTATCAATACATATCTATTTGCACTTTATACACTGAAGTCAAGGCAGTTGGCTAAAAAAAAGCAGGAAAAATAGGACATTTCTTCTTAAAAAGCTGTGGTAATTTAAATAACATCCTGTACATTAGGTAGATAAAGATGGGGAGCACAGGCATTTAACCAGACACTTCCAGGGAATGTGGCCGTCACTTCACAACCAACGTCACCCCTTCATACGCACTGAATGAGGGAGGTTTAAACCTTTTCAACCTTTAAGCCTGCTTGAAGGCTTCTCACCAAACAGCTTCATTTAAAACAGTGCTGTTACGTAACATTTCTTACAGCTCATGCATCAATTACACCACAAATTTCCCTTCAGCTGGCTGCAACAGCCTTCTTGTGCCACAGCAAGTGTCATATTGTGTCACAATTCCATAAGAGTACTCATTTGGCAAATGAAGCATAACTGAATAAGTGGATAAAAATATTCCACATCATAACTGAATGGTGAAGCGTTAAGAATGACTGATAAATGAGACAGTCATGCTCTTCCAATAAAAAGCAGATAAACTAGGAAGCAAAATAATGTGAGGTTTAAATCCAGTTCTACTGTTTGGCTCTGAAATAATAATATTGAATGATGACATGGTAAAGGGGGTAAACAAGGAAACGCCTATAAGACAGTTTGCAAAATCAAACCATTAAATTAGAGCCATTTTGATTAAATGTTTATGAATAGTTGGTCAAAGTACAATACAGAACAGGTTTCTGCTCTCTCTCTATACAAAATGGGGATTTTTAGACCATTTATTTGTTTTATTTAAATTCAACATCTTCATTCTCCGCTGAATTAACATTAAGATCAAGAGTTTGTAGCTTGGGAATAAGCAACAGGTCCGTACAGAGTGGCTCCCAAGTCTCTGTGAAACCGTGATAGAGAAGTCTCAAAATATGTTGTCTGGACACGTCGTCTCAGTCTAGCTTTAATTTTACTCTCCCTCACACGATATGGTTTTACCATCCTGTCAGTCGCTCCCATTTAAGCGAAGAAGACGACAAAGATGATGAAGAAGACGATGAGGACAAGAAAGATCTTGATCATCAGCCAGCGATTGGAGGAGACCGACTGGAAGTATTTGATGATCTCTGTGTGGGCAAGCTCCACGTTCAGTTGGGTGTCCTCCACATTAGCATCGATCCTGTGAAAGGAACACAAAGGACGGTGTGATCAGTGAGACAGGACTGTTCCTATGTTTCATCAGCTTGTATCAAATCTGTCTTTTCTTCTTTTATTTTCAAGATTAAGGAAGTAGTCTCATAATTGCTAAAACAACCATATTCCGCAGAACCGTCACAACTGATACTGAAAAATATCCTTAACACAGTCAGTAATTTTTCAGTTTAGAAGTCCATACTGACTAAAAATGTATTGCTGTTGCTATATTTTGCTCATTATATTTTATTTCTTCTCTTCCAGAACGATTTACCAGATTTGTTTTGTATCTGTCATTTCATTTGTTTTGGTCTTTGTTGTGTTATATATGAATGTATTGTTCTATTACCACTTCTTGTATAAATGTTTGTTTGGACCCCCATGAAAAAGAGATGGTGTAATAAACACATTAGTTCCACCACACACTCTCTACTTTTCCCTTCATCATTTTCAGGCTTATAAAATGATTTTTTAATTTCCGGGAACCTCATCTTTTTCTATCTCTAACTCACCTCTGGATGGTCTCCTCTTGCTCCTTGACCATGTGCGCCAACTGCTGAAATATGGAGCCCAGTTCCACAATGGTGCTCTCAATGTTCTGCATGGTGTCTGCACGGCTCTGGATGTAGGAGTCCTATTGTCACAAAGATTTAAAAAAGGGAGATGAGAGAATTTTAGTCTAATATTTCTACAAAGTTTGTAGTGGATAAATGTTCTTCTTAGTAAACTCCATTACAGACTTCAGATTTTGTACAAGCAAACTTTAAGCATAGGGGTTGCCTAATATGACATTTTCAGGGCCAATCAAGGAGAGGGATAACTGGTAATTGGAGTAAATATATATTTGTAGAGAATAAAATTAATATGGGCATTGAAATTTAGAATAGACTATGTTTAATTTTAACATGTCATAGCATGAAATGTGCCATTCCAAAGTGATTTATTTCCCAATTATAATTTTCATTCTTCAATTGTATGCATTACTTTTTTTAAACACACAAACACAAAAATGTTATGTTACTATTCTAAAACTTTCAGTGTTTACGCTAATTTGTATATTTCCTTTTAATGATGGTGAGCGGAGACAGAGGTAGCTGCATCAGACCCAAACCGGCCCATTTTCAAGATAAATTTGTTTTTTTTTTGTTTTTTTTGTCGGAGATCAGTTTTTTTTAAAAAAAAAAAAAAAGGATATTCAGCCAGGCTGATAATCAACTGATCCCTAATAAGCACTTATTCTTAGTCTGACTTTAGCAAACAAGCACCAACTCGATCCTACCTGCTCATCAATGAGCTGGAGCTGCATAGGATTGGTCTGAGAGTCCATATTGATGGCCACATCCCCCATGCTACGGGACTCATCTTGTATCAGGACCGAGCGCTCTGCTGGAAGACAAAAAAAACACAACACACAGGCACGTGATCAGACAGAAATCCTCCATGATAAAGGGGTAAAGCAGAAAGAACAGCGGGCACATACAGTAGCTAGTTATACCCGCTGGGAAAGTCAAACGTTCCCGGGGAAATACCTTTTAAATTTGTGGGTGTATGGCCCTGGTAGTCATTGCACGGCTCACGAGCTGCATGCGGCTCCTGGGCCCCTTTTTTGCGGCTCCCTAAAATATTTTTTAATTTTTGCATTACAGAGGACCAAATACAATAATAATCATTCACACGGACTTCGAGCAGTTCCTTATCACAACAGCTGCTGTTTTGAAAAGTAACACTGGCAGTAAAAACTTCGCCACAACCAGTGCCATTTTTTGAACAAAACTCAAACAATGTGCCCAATGTAAATACCCCTAAATTACAAATGATAAAGGAATGGGTGTACACACACAGATAAGCTATAGATAATGTTAATATGTGATTTCATGTGCAGATATTTTTCTACCATATTAAATTCCTTTTAGCTGACAAGTATTATCCAATTAAACAATTTCTTTTAACTGAAAGGATCAAGTAATTAGGCTTAAATATTTACACAAATAAATATAAATAAAATCTGCAAAGTGCCCATTTACAGAGCTCATTATCAAGCCAATTTTCATTTATACCCAGGCCTTTTCTAATATTTAAATTGAAAACATCCTTAATTTACATCTTTTTTCCTGCTTCTAAAATTTCAGGGCATTTACAATGGGCATTCTGCTTGAGATTAATGCAAAAATGCTGAAATAAAGGCTGTTCATGACCATTCTGCTGGTGTTGTAAATGCACGAACAGAAAGTACATGAGCTCACTGTGCTCATTAGAGGGTCTCTGGTAAGAAGCCTGTTTCGAAAAAAATGTTTAGTTATTTGTTTTAGCAGCATCATGAATTGAACAGGAGTCAGACCCATTTATTATCTTCAAGACAAAGAAACATTTCCGGTGTGTTCACTCTAATATACTCTTTGAATGTTTTGAGTAACTAGACTGCTCAAAAAAATTAATAAGGAACAGAATCAGAGTGTAACATCAAGTCAATTAAACTTCTGGGATAGTGATCTGGTCAGTTAAGTAGCAGAGAGGGTTGTTAATCAGTTTCAGCGGTGTTGGTGTTAATGAAATTAACAGGTGCACTAGAGGGGCAACAATGAAATGACACCCAAAACAGGAATGGTTTTGCAGGTGGAGGCCAATGACATTTTTCCCCTCTTCATCCTGTGACCCATCCTGGGTCAGTGTCACTACTGGTAGCATGAGGCGATACCTGGACCCCACAGAGGCTGCACAAGTAGTTCAGCTCCTCCAGGATGGCACATCAGTATGTGCCATTGCCAGAAGGTTTGCTGTGTCTCCCAGCACAGTCTCAGGAACATAGAGGAGATTCCAGGAGACAGGCAGGTACTCTAGGAGAGCTGGACATAGAAGGTGCTTAACCCATCAGCAGGGCCAGTATCTGCTCCTTTGTGGAAGAAGAAATAGGATGAGCACTGCCAGAGCCCTGCAAAGTTACCCCGGGCAGGCCACTGGTATAAATCTCTCTGACCAAACAATCAGAAACAGACTTCACGAGGGTGGCCTGATGGGCCTAATGTCCCCTAGTAGGCCCTGTGAAGCTTGATGGACATATGCCATGGAATACTAGAATTGGCACTTCCACCACTGAGCACATGATTGGTTTGGTGGTGAGTCAGTGATGGACAGACCTCTACAGGTTAGGCAATGGCACCCTGACTGTTATTAGGTATAGGGATGAAATCCTTGGACGCACTGTTAAACTCTACACTGATGCACTGGGTTCTAGTGCACAGCAATGCCGGGCCTTATGTGGTGAGAGTATGTAGGCAGCTCCTGGAGGATGAAGGAACTGATACCACTTACTGGACCCCATGCTCGCCTGACCTAAATCCAATAGAATACCTCTGGGACATTGAGGTACAATCAGATGGACTGAAACATAGTGTGTCCAGGAGCTCAGCGATGCCCTGTTCCAGATCTGGGAGGATATCCCCCTGGGACACCATCCATCATCTCATTAGGAGCATGTCCTGACATTGTCAGGCATGCATACAAACACTTGGAGGCCATACAAACTACTGAGTACTTTTTTGAGTTGCTGCAGTCAAATTCGGACAAAATGGGCAAGTCATATGCATCATTTTTTCACTTTGATTTTCCAGGTGTTTTTAAATTCAGCTGCCTGTAGGCTGATAATTTTCATTTCCCTCAAACAATGTGACATCCTTTCATTCTTAACACATTACCCAGTCCATATCAGCACAGCTATCCAGGATGATTTTTCCTCAATGAGAGCTAATGTGTTTTCCAATTTCTCCTTAAATTTTTTTGAGCAGTAAAATTTTTATCATTAGTTGGGACAGTTAATATTTTTAGAGGAATGAAGATGACCATGAATGTAATTTTATAATTGTCAGTAAGAAACTAGCCATGTTTACAGTCATCTTTTACACCTCCTGTGTCTCCTGTATGTCGATACTGCCAAAGTTTAAACCACAGGCAGTGTTTAAGCTTCACAAAATGCACTTGAGGCACAACTTTTCTCACAAACACCACTCAGGATAGAGTGAACACGCCATTATGAAGCTACAAAGCATGCAGCCATTACTTTAATATGAGATCCCTGTTAAAATTAAATGAGCAACTAGAAGCATGAAGCTAAGATTTGGACAGACTTACTGATGAGAGAAGACGACACAGGAGGCTGGGAGAATTGTGCTCTTCTGCTGCGCTGCTGCTTCAGGTTCTGTAGAAGGAGAGTAAAAATTAACTGTCACACATAAATTCAGATTTTTAGTTATTAGTATTGTCTAGATTTGATTATTGAAGTGGTTCTCACCTCTGTTCTGACTTCTAGGACTGATTTGAAGTCATTGGACATTGATGCCAGCTTTGACTGTGAACAAAAAAGGGTTGAGTTAAACAAAACGCCGCTTCTGATTTCTTTTGCTACACTCCACAATCATGTTCTAATGACATATTAAAAACATATGAGAGTCAACAAAGCCGAGAATGATTATGCTCTCATTTTTTTTTATGAAATGCTAAGAACTCCACAATCTCATAAATGTTATCTTCTACCTATCATAGGTATTAACTCCAGAAAACATGGACGACATAGCTCCACTTCCTTCCATTGTACAAAAGGGAAGCCAAAATTTCCCATTTATGGGAGCTGCTGTCTTGCAATTTTGGAGCCAGAGTGAGTCCACATAGTAATTATTTGGGGTGGACTCACCGCATCCAACTCCCCACACACACACACACTCTCTCTGGAACCTGCCTTAGAACACACCTACCAAGTATACGCCAGATTGCCCCCCCGTCCAAGTTTTCTACAGTCGTTGGTATTTACCACAGAAAGTTTAAAAAAGATCCAGCAAGCATGTCTACTTCTGGTAAATACTGTAAAGCAGTGGTCCCCAACCTTTTTTGTACCACAGACCGGTTGCATGTATGAATATTTTTCCACGGACAAGGTGGAGGCGGCGGGGGGGAATGGGGGTGTCCTATAACAACAATCTTCGTCAGTTAATAGCCTGTAATCTCAATGCAACATTTACACTTTATATAGAGAAGGTACGTGTGTTTTGTCTCAATGTGGTGAAGCACTTTTGAGGGTTTCATTGCTTCATTGGCCAGTCGGTCGCAGCGGGTGAGGAGAATGTGTATTACCTGTTGTAATGAACCTGCAACTTAGGTAAGAATCTTTGTATTTTCTTTTAAATGCAGCTTTCTTTTTTGCTGGCGGTCCGTGACCCTTCTGCTGTCCCATCGTTTGCTCGTTCCTTCCCAAAAAATCTCTTCAGTGAATTTTATTTTCAAGGGTTAACTTGTGTCGCTGATGCGTGAAACGACGTTCCAGTCAAGCGCGGTTAGTGAGGCGAGGGTGGAAACAGTTGTTTTTCAAAATAAGATCCGGAAGAAGAAAGAAAAATATGACTGTTATGACTCTATGACTTTATAAATGTTATCAGTTCTTCTGCCTATCATAGTGATTAAGTATTCAAAATGTGGCTTAGATCCAGCAGCCCAGTAAGCTCCTATGATGTCGACAAGAATACCATCAATGACTTTGTGTGACCTTGACCTTTGACCCTACAACCTCCAAAATGTTTTCAGTTCTTTTACCTACCATACGTATTAATTACACAAAGTCTGACAAAGATTCAGCAAACATGTCATCTCTCCTGTAGTGGTAACAAGATTTGTAATGGACATTTAACCCAAAAACATAATGCCCACGAGGCAGAGGCATAACTACACACTTATATGAAGAACTTCAAAGTTTCAGAGCTTTAAACTTGTGTCTTTATGGACCAAATTCAAATTCTCATATAAATTAGCAGAAATACACCTTAAAAACAAAGTTTAGTGGGACTCACATAGCTCTTTTCAAATATGGAGCAGAATATAATATTAGACTCTCATAAACCTACCTGTAATGACACCACTATAGTGTTAGAGTGGGTTTGGATGTGTCGGCCACCTGGAGCTCCACGGGACCTCACCAACTCCTGCAGTTGTGCTATCTGTTTGTTTAGACTGTTGATGTCCTAAAAACATAAATAAGGAGAAGGAAAATGTAGCATTAGAAATTATATTAAATATAAACAGGGCCCAAATGTTTCATGGGAGGGTAACAATTTGACTCACTTGCTTAATGATGTATGTCAGCTCCTCGATCTCCACTGTCTTATCATCAAACAAAGATGATTTTTTTGCCACTAAAACATCAAGACAGCATGTAGCGTCAGCACACTGAACGATATCACTTACAAGCATTTAAAATTAAGCTTTAATAACACTTACACAATGTGAGCTTTTCCAGTTTGGCAAATGTGTTGCTCAAGTCTTTTCCAATTCTCCTACAAGTAAACAAAAACAGAAGTGAAGCTGTCTTTGTCATGAACAGACCAAATAAGTACAATTACTTAGATAAGATCGCGATATCACAAAGAGCTTAAGATGTCCTGGACAAATCTCTTCACTAGAACTCATCAACTTACAGTAATGCAGATAACACTTTGAAAAGTTTAATATGCAGTCAGAGAACATGAAGATAGCTAGTGAATTAAAATAACATAAGAGTCAATATAAAAGAACAGCAAATATGCATAGGATGTGGAAATGGATGAGAAAACAGACTGTGAGGAACTTACTTGGCCATAACTGTAAAGTCGCTGCGCTGCCTGAGTGCACTGAGTGCTGGTTTACTGGGCTGGACGCCATTTTGCTAAATAAAACAAAAACAAAGAAGAGGATATGAAATGGAGGGATACATTTAAAATGAGGGCTCAAGGTTTAACTCATAATAAGAATACAGAACTTCCCATTATTGATTTGCAATTAATCAATTAGTCAAGTAGCAAGGAATGTACTGCTTCTGATTTTGATGACAAAAAAAAAAATAAAAATAAAAAAAAAAGTAATGTCAGTCAGGAAGTAAAAAACTAAATGTCATATTTATAAAACTTAAATACATTTTATTATCAACAAAAGTAAACAACTTCTTATGTCATCAGAGTGCTGCTTCCCCTAGATACTAGGCTACTGAGACAAACAGTGATATTGTGATAGTGTGTGTGAGAGAGAGAGAGAGATGAAAAAAATGGCCAATAGCACCCTTTAAAAACATAAAATAAGATAATTGGAATTTGTTGGGATATTATACCATTACTCCCCAGGGTTTTGCTTGCATATAAAAATGCAAGAGGTTTAGGCGTTACCCCAATGGAAAATAACCAGAACTGTGATGAAACTATTTTTAAGTAATTTTGTTAAGTGGGTTTTAATGTATTCAAACTTAAAAAAAAGGTTCACTGCCTTAACAGTCTTGTTAATGTGCATAGTCACACCCCAAATTTTAAGCCAGGAAAAACATCTATGTGTTCTGTTCTCTGAAAAAAAGAGAAGTATTTCTAAACCACTTCCAAACATGTTTTGCATCACATAACATATACATTAACATCATTATCCTAGCAAGATCAGACACTTTATTGGCATAGCTGACTGACAGCCATTTACCATTATTTCTTAAGATATGGAATCACATTTTTCAGCTGTTAGTTGGGGGATTCACAGAGAGGAGTAAACAAGGAACCAAAAGCAAAAGTGAAACCCCAGCCTAAGATTAGTACGTCCTACAAAAACAGAACAGTAAAGACATGGCAATCTTGAGCTGTACAGGTTACAGAGTCTGAGGCAACTCCTGTCTAATCAAACATAACACGATCCCATTATTTTCATGATTCAGATTATTATAGCTACTTAAAACTGGGTGTAAAAACCTTTAAACTAGGAGGAAAATAAAAGCTAAACGTTTAGAAATGGCAAAAAATAACCAAAACAGTTAGTTCTGTGTACTTACAGAACTAATTTAAATTAAGATTTTTTTAAAACTGTAAATGCCCGTAATTTTAGTCTTTGTGGTCAAATTTGTACACCAAGCATCAGGAGGTTTTGGCGCTTATGTTTTTTTGGATTGGGATGTCTAAATGGCATTGAGTGCTATGTTTGCATTGTAATACCAACTGCAAACGTCTTGAACCGTACCCCTGACATCCCACAAACACTGGAAACTCTGTGAAACTAAACTAAAATTGAGATAAAAACTAAAAATGAATAATTAAAACTACTATACAAATAAAACTAATAAGTCTGGTGTGGTGACTGGACTGGTTTTCAGACACAACATACCTGCCTGCCCTGGAGAGATTTACAAGCTGACTGGAACTCGAGTGTCCGGTCACGGCACGTCATGTTGCCGCTAATCGTGAGTCACCAGCCCGCTGCAGACCAAACACCACCTGGGCTGACGGGTTCTCCTCCTGTAGTCTGTCTGATGGATGAATAACAAGACCTCCCAGTGTGCGGACAAAACTCACATCCAAGGTGGGTTATTCTTCATGGAAGTGTATATGCACATGTCTGGGAAAAAAATAAAGCGACTTCTTAGCTTCACAGACCGGCAGGATGAAATTCATCAGGTTCGGTGGTTAAAAAAAAAACCAAAAAAAAAAACCAAACAAAGCTATCAACACCGCTAGCAACGACGCGAAAAACAAGGTAACCCAGGCAATAATGAGGAAATAATCGCCGCACAACTCACAAATACACCCACAGACGAGCTAAATATAAAATATCATTAGGTAACAATGATTATCTCGAGTGTGGAGCGGGTCTGTTTGTGTAAAGGCCGCCCATCACGACACAGCTGATCACGGCCTGACCGGCTAACCACAGCCTAACGTTAGCTTCAGAGAGCTAACCGGGTTTTTCAAAAGCCTTTCCTGTCTCACCTCGGTAAGAATCACCTTAAACCGACGATATGAGGCTTCATCTTATTTAGTAATCACAGTTGGAAGAGTTCAAACTCACCTGAATCAGTATTACACCATATACCTAGAGCCTTCAAGGTTTCTGATGAAGACTCATCAATCCGGGAGTTAAAGTTCCGATCCGGGTCATTTCCGGCATCGACGTCACTGCCACGTCTACTTTACAGAGATCGAAAAATCCGTGCAGGATGGAGCTGTGGCCGCCAGGGGTCAACAAAAAACATAAAATAAGAGCTTCAGCGCAGGAAGCAATGCAGAAATGACTGACAGTGTTTTGCAAAAGTACCACCCCCCCGCCTTGCCGTTTTTCCTTTTTTCTTACGCGCAGTGGTTAGAACCGTTGCCTCACAGCAAGAGGGCCTGGGTTCAAATGCATTGTCTAGCCAGCCTGGGCCTTTCTGTGTGGAGTTAGCATGTTCTCCCTTTGCTTGCCTGGGTTCTCTCTGGGCAAACAAGGGGTACGCCAGGGTACTCCAGCTTTCTCATAAATATATGTGTGTGTGTGTGTGTGTATATATATATATCTTTTCCTAGAGCAGCAAAATTGACATCTGCTGTTGTGCAGATATACTCAATCTGCAGAAAATTTGTAGATTTCTGCAGGTGCAGCTTTTATGTGGGCTTAATAATAACTTATTACTTCAGAGAATTTACATGATGAATGTTTATTGTCCAGCCTTGCAATAGACTGATGGCCTGTCCAGGGTGTACCTAGGGTTGACCAGATGTTCCTCTTTATGTGTGACTGCTCAGCATTTTATTTATCATCTCCCTGTCTCACATATTGAGATAATGTCCCACATTTTGCACAGCTCTACTGCTTATGCACTTTTAGAAAATCTGCATTTTACCTTATGTATGTGAAGAACGCAGGGAATGGGTTTTTATTATAATCAAGGACCTGCCTTTGCTGCTAATTTTATGTCCATTAGAGAAAATTGCAAGACACCAAAAAGTCAGAAACTCTGCAGATGTTGGTGACTGTGATGCAAACTACCACAAAATGCTAACAGTTATACTGAGAAATAGAGCTTTTGAGCTTTTTGGAGTTATTTTTTAGTTTCTGACAAAAGAAAATTGCATGATGTGAAGCTATATGTGTGTGTGTCATAACTGACTGAAAATTGCTAAAATTGTCAGATGTGTCTCAAAGGAGGTCTGCATATCTACTGGATCAATAATGTTCTATCTATCTATCTATCTATCTATCTATCTATCTATCTATCTATCTATCTATCTATCTATCTATCTATCTATCTAAAAATATGCACTTTTCCTTTATTTCAGCCTACTTCCTAGCATTGCTAGTGTCAGACATTGTCCTATGAAAACACAATCTTTGTTCCTTGTTTAGTTTGTTTAGATCTGGTCACCCTAGGTGTACCTCATGTGACAGCTAGGCTGGGCTCCAGCAACCCTGCAACCCTGAATTGGATATTCTGTTCTATTCTATTCTATTCTATTCTATTCTATTCTATTCTATAAGTGAAAGAAAATAGATGGATTGATATTTGTTTTCACTTCTGAAGACTATCTTGTGTTTAAATGTCTGTTCATTCATTCATCCATCCATCTTTCCATCAGCCATTTTCTGCTGCTTGTCCAGGCTCAAGATGTGGAGGTATCAGTTTAAGCAGAAACACCTAGATTCCTAGACTCCCCTCTTACTGGCCACCTTATCCAGTTCTTCCAGGAGGACACCAAGGAGCTCTCAAGTCAGCTGAGAGATTTAATCACTCCAGCATGCCCTGGGTCTATCTTGGGGCTTCCTCCCAGTAGGACATGCCAAGAGCACCTCATCTAGGAGGTGCCCTGGTGGCATCCTGGTCAGATGCCCAAACCACTTCAACTGGCTCCTTTCAATGTGAAGGAGTAGCAGCTCTGCTCTGGGCTCCTCCCGAATGACCAGTGTCCTCACCCTATCTCTAAGGAAGAACTGAGAGGTCCTACAGATGAAGCTCTTTTTTACTGCGTGTATCTGTGATCTCTTTCTTTCAGTAAACTACCCAGAGTTTGTTGTCGTAAGTGAGGGTAGGAACACTGATCAACTCATGAATTGACAGCCTTGCTTTCACACCCAGCTCTCTCCTCACCACAACAGATCGATACAGCATCTGGATTGGTGCTGATGTGGCACCATTCTGTCAATCTTTTACTCCCTCCTTCCCTCATTTGTGAACAAGACCCCAAGATACCTAAACTCCTTCACTTAGGGCAGCAACTCTTTTCCGACCTCTAGTGGACAAGTCCCCTTTTTGCAGCTGAGAACTATGGCCTCAGAACTGGAGATAAGTCTCATTCCAGCCCCCTCTCACTCGGCTGCAAACTTCCTCAGCATGAGCTGGAGATCACTGGCTGATGAAGCCAAAAAAAACAAAAAAACAAAACAAAACCCACATCATTCTTAAAAAGCAGAGACGTGATTCTGAGGGCACCAAACTGGAAACCTGCCACTGTTTGGCTGTACCTAGAAATTCTGTCCTGGAAAGTTATGAGCAGACTTGGTGACAAGGAGCAACCCTGGCACAATCCAAATCCCAGCAACAAAGTCCTCACCCAGGAACTCTAAGAAGACTGGATACTCTAAACTGTTGTTTGGCACATACACTACTCACAAAAAGGTAAGGATATTTGGCTTTTGGGAGAAATTTATGGAAAATATAAAAAGGTCACGCTACACTGATATTAAACAATGAAAGGCATTTAAGTTTAAGCATGCAATGGTGATTTCCTCATCTCAAAAACTGTAAAACTATTGAAGCAAAAGCCAATAACAGTGGTGGGTATACCACAACAAAAAATGTCAGTGTCAATAATTTGTCATGTCCATCAATTACAGCCTGACTTCTGAGACTCTTCCAGTCTCCCTGCATCTCTGCTGCAACCTGCTGATGACACTCTGTGGCACTCTAAGCTCAGTGGCCACTTTCCTCTGAGAACATCCCGTTTGAAGCCTCGCAATGGTGAGGTACTGTTGATCAATTGTTATGCATCGTCATGGTCTCATGATGTCAAAATGTGAACAGCGTGATGAAGAGGACTGTTTAAATACCAATTCTAACTGAACCAGAAAATTTATTGGTGGAGTCATGGATCAAACACCAGCTGTGAATTTTGCTGTTAAGCACCTTGTTAGAGAACAGCAAGTTATGCAAAAAGTACTGAAACATTTTAGGTGAAATTTCACCTGGAAGCCGAATATACTTAACTTTTTGTGAGTAGTGCAAGAGCCATTCCCTGATCTGCAGGTACGGAGAAACAGCCTTCTCATCCATTCCATATACAGGTACTGATCTGGAGGGGGGGCACATGTATACCCGCTCATGCCTTTCACTTCTCCAATTCCAATTCCAGAGTGGATCAAGGCCCAGCTCCTTTCTAGGAGACTGATTTCAGAACCTGCACTGTGCATTGAGATGAGAATTACTGTATCTAGCTGGTATTGCTCAACCTCACACACTAGCTCCCCACTGTAGCCAGTTTTGCAAACTGATTGACCACCACTAACTGCCAATAATCCACATATTACTGAACCTGAATGGCCCCTCCTACAGGTGGTGAGCCCGCACAAGGGCAGGCCCATGTGGGTCTTTCTTAGTCCAAGCCACCAGGTGCTCACCCTCAAGCACCCTGTCTTGGCCAGGGTAGCCATGTCCCTGGATCTTTTCTTCTTCATGGGGTGTTCAAACATGCATATGTTTAAACCATTATCAGAGAACATAAAAAAATAAGTCCTTCCTGTTCTTAAAGGGGCCATATTATGTTAATTTCCAGCTCTAGATCTATATTTTTGGAATGTGCTAGTGTAGCTTTGCATAATTCATATTTCAAAAGAATCCTTGTCTATCTGATATTGGGCTTTAATACAGCCTCTCAATTCATGCACTGCCTGAGACAAGCTGTGCTGTCCTTTTAAGCCAACTTTTTTCTGATTGGCTGCCCCTCACAAACTAAACATTTAAACATCAAGTAGGTGGGGCTTCTGTGCTCACAGCTAGAGCTGTCTGCCTGAAATGATCGTATTAGCCAAGTATGTTTACGAACAATGAGAACTTGCATGAAAAAGGTACATTATACTATGGCTGTACAATGTGTTGGGATCACTATGGTAAAATAGGTTTGATTAAATAATCTTGGCCAGTGATCCACAACAGGAGACTTGTAAGCGTGTTGAAGTTGTGTAACCAAGCATCTGGGACACAAAAGAAAAGAAGATGTATTAAACAGATTTTGTGGTAAATGTTTTAATGTTTACACACTATATCAAAAACACTGATTCAGAAATTTGAAAGATAACTGTGTCAGCAACTGCTGCAAGCCAAATGAGATATGCCATAGTTACATTTAGTTGCAGAAAAAATTAAGTCTTTAAGTTTCTGCAAGCAGAGAAGACTGAGTAGACAGACAGACAGACAGACAAAGAAGATGATTGGCTGCTGCCTCAGGTGAGTCGACCGACCTGCAGGTATGGTATGGAAGGAGTGAGATAACATCCAACAGGCTCTCTGATCTCCTCTCATGCCTACTGGTACCCGCATCCTCCACCTGACGGGATCAAGCATGCCCAGACCACAACTATGTCCTCTTCCATTTACCTGGTAGACCCCCAATCGCAAAAACCCTCGGGCCTCTGAGCCCTGCACCCATCATCTACTGAAGCTACACCTCTCTCACCTTTTATACCTCACTTTAATCTAACAAACATATCTCTTCCTCCCACTTTGAAATATTATGTGTTTTAATCTGTTTCGCTGAAGGGAGTGGCCCTTATCAGAACAGAAGAGTTTCTCCTCAAAAATCCCTAAACATATTGTTTCAGTGTTTAGATTTTAATACATTTTGGGGTTGGTCCTAAATGAATATATCAGCAGTCTTTGGCTGGACTTCTATGAGCTTCTGCACAGATAATGAATTCTACTGGCTTTGGTGATCCTGTGGGTTTGAGTGAAATTTCACACAAACATTCATATTCCCCTTTGGGAATTTGTAATAACTGGTTAACCTCTGACTTTTCTTATAGCACCACCCTCAGAATATTTATTTGTCCAATAGTACAACTAAACTTTCCCATCAGCCTCTGCTACTCACAGTATTTAGTGCTAATTGGGGTATGTTAGCATATTAACACATTACTCTGCACATGTGGAGCAAAATATATGTATATTTTTACATTGGGGAGGAATTAAACTTCCACATAACACAGTCATCTTCCTACTGCATTCTCAGCCTATTGACTCTATGCAAACTGTTTCCCATGCAGTAACAAGAGTCGTAAATCTTTTATCAAGGTTGATGTCCTTCATTGGAGTGAGAAAGACAAGGTCTGTGGATCCATGTTTCTGTTGAAGATAACACAGTTTGTTTGTTCTATAAAATGAAAAAGTTCTTTGTGTTCACAAGAGACATTTTTTAAAAAAGCACCCACTTTCCTGTCAGATTAACAGAACAACAGAAGCATGCATGAATCTTCTTTTCACTGCACATACCGAACTAAAGCTCACTCTTTTTTTTTTTATCTGTGTTTCTCTCACACACAGGAGAGCTGATACCATCTAACAACACATACACTCACAGGCCAGATAGCGTCCAGTACCTGCTTGAACACAGCTGCTGCTACAAAAGCAGGGAGGAAACCATGGCTGGAGTTATTAGAAAAACAACGACGCTGAATGCAGAGAAAAGCAAGGTGGAAAAATACAGGAAGGCCTGATACAAGAGCAAAGACTGACAGGGACAAAGCAGCAAAGTGACAGCTGCAGAGAGACTGAGAGATACATATAGCTACTGGTTGAAAACACACAGAAGAGTCAAGTTAATGCATGAAATGTGTGCAAGCACACAGAAATATGAAAGTCTGCTTTTCACTTTACAGTTCTTAACATTCTTGCAGGGTTTTGAGGAGCAAGTGGCTTTAATTTTTTTTTTAGTTTTTTTGTATTGAAATTCATGACTCACACTGTCCTTTTCTCTTTCCCTCTCCATCTCCCTAATCTTGCTGCTATATTTAGCCTTGGCGTAATGCCCTTCGACAGACAGGTTGGCAGCAGCACGTAGCTCATCTTCCATCCAGTGTTTCCTCTCCTTTCCTTCCCTCCTCCTCAGAACAGATCCTGTAAGATCCAGCTGTCTCTCACAAAAAGATGCAAACATTCAACACACACCACATGCACATATCAGTTATCACTAAAATAAGGCTGTCAGACGGGATTAAAAATGTACAACCTGACATACAAATAAGATGTCATTAACATTATCACCAGCCTCAGGTCTGTAGTCTGCTCTGTAATATGAAATATTCTAATAATGGGCTGAATCATTAGGGGGCACAGTGCTCACCAGTAGAGCTGCAGACAGGTATGTGGACAGAGTACATGCACAAAATCTTCTCCCAGAGGAGCTCACACATGTGTAAACACTAACTGCTCTGTACCTTTGCTGAACATTGGAGCCACAGTAGCACAAGCAAAAAGACACATTTGCACAGCAATAAAGCATCATAAACTCAAAATACTCAAGTAAGTGCAAGTACTTCATGTAATTTTCCACTCACACAATTCAGGGCTGTACACACCTTTGTAACTGCCCAACTTCTGACTCAGCAGTACTGATGAAAGGAGGTGAGAAAAAAATATTATGTCTCAAAACACTGCGTCACATCACATACGCAGTTTTTCTCTGTGCTCAACTCCCAGGGTGGCACTGTAATGAAAAATGCCTGTTTATCTTTCATTACCATCAAATAAGGGATTAAAAGAAAAGAAACATTGGTGGAGGGGGCATTATTTAGACAAGAAAAGCAGAGGTTTTTATGAAAAATAAGACATTTCCTTTAATAACATTGTAACATCACGGTTGTATCCTGGTATCATTTTGAATATATTTGATGATGCAGTATACACTTTAATGTGGACATTGAATTGATTAATTACCATTTATATACTAATACATGAAACATAAAACTGCATTTTCTACAAAGACATCATAAAAGGGCACAAATGGTGTAGCAGCAAAAAAAGAGTGTAGATTTCTTTCTATACATAGGCTACAGTAGTACAATGTATTTGCAGAGAAGAGATTCATTGCAATGTACAGTAATACAAATGAAGTAACAAATACATTTCTAGAGTATGCACTACGTCATACACAGAGTCATGGCAGGATATTAGAGATTATAAAATGTTATATAGTTAGTAAGGAGTATCTACAGGCCACTAAGACACTGGAGGCTAGAACAGGGCTAACAGTACGATGTAGACTGTGCAGATACAAAGCACACTGATGTTTGATGCTCACAGGGGATTAGGACATCTGAATAAGATATTAATATATCTAGGCGTTACAGCTTAAAGAGTTGTGACATGTTGTGAAATGACAGTTGCCAGTACATGCAGCAGTTGTTTTTGCTTTCACTGTTCAGAAATAACTACTTTAAAATAACAATATTTGGTCACAAGAAATAACATCTGGGGCCCAAGAGGCAACCAACAAGTTCTATCAGCACCACAACTCTTTCAGGTGTAATGACATTGATATGTCACTCATGTCTGAATGAGTGGAGTCTATTTGCATCTTCAGCATATGTATTTTTTGTTTGCTTTGTTTGTACAGTATGTATTTTGCAACCTCAAACACAAGTGTAATCTGTACTGAGGATCAGGGACTCTTGGGTTTCCCAAAACGTTTCTCTGCTCGTTCACAAAATGGATTTTGTTCCCTATTATTAATAAATGAAGGCTGGAAAAAACATCAGCTCATGCAAATAAAAAATGCATGGACAGAAATAGCTGCATATGAGGAATTGTTTAAAGGAATAGTTCAAAACCCTGCTTCCCAAACTTTTCTATATCTCGACAGTCCAGTTTTATACTCGACTCATGGCATATGTTTTCATTTTTAAATTGAATATGGACTACTTTTAGCTTAATCAGCCCAATCCTATCAATAACATCCACCTTATAATTGGTCAGTTTTGGTTAGTTAACAGTTTACATTTCATTTACTGCATATTTCTACTACTTAACTAAATCATTTTTTCATTGTTTAGCAACAATTTTTAACAGTTAAACTGTTTTTTTTTTGTCATGTTAGGTAACAGTCTCAGCTGTTTATGCATGATATGATATGAACAAAAGTATTTGGTCACCTACATATTACACTTTCGGGAGCTTGCATGACATCCTGTTATAAATCTATATGTATTAATTTAGAGTTGGTCTCCCCCATTTAAAGCTATAACACCTTCCACTCTTCTGGAAAGGCTTTCTATAAGGTTTGGTCTGTGGGAATTTTTGCCTATTCATTCAGAAGAGCATTTGTGATGTCAGACACTGATGTCGACTGAGAAGGCCTGACTCACAATCTCCATTCTAGTCATCTCAAAGATATTCAGTGGGGCTCTGTGTAGACCAGTCAAGTTCTTCTACTCATCTAACCTTTCTGCTACAGTCGTGCTGTAGCAGAAAAGGGCCTTCCCCATACTGTTCCCACAAAGCTGGAAGTATAAAATTAACCAAAATGTTTTGGTGAGCTGAAGCATCAAGATTTCCCTTCACTGGAACTAAAGGGCCCAGGCTGACCCCAGAAAAAAACAATCCCATAGTATTGCCCCTCCTCCTTCAAACTTTACAGTTGATGCAGTCAGGCAGGTAATGTTCTCCTGGTATTAACCAAACCCAGACTCATCCATCAGACTGCCGGCTAGAGAAGAATGATTTACTGCTCCACAGTCCAGTGTCGGAGTGCATTACACCACTCCATCCAACACTTGGCATTGTGGTTGGTGATATAAGACTTGCATGCAGCTGGTTTGCCATGGAAACCCATGCTATGAAGCTCCTGTTGCACAATTGTTGTGCTGATTTTAATTCCAGAGGAGGTTTGGAACTCTGCAGTTACTGAGTCAGCAGAGTGTTGGCGACTTTAACACACTGTGCACCTCAGCACTGTAACTTTACGTGGTCTGCCACTTGGTGACTGAGTTGCTGTGATTCCTAAATGCTTCCACTTTGCAATACCACTTACAGTTTTTGATGGAATATCTAAAAATATTTAAAAAGTAAGAAATTTCACAAACTGACTTGTTAACAGAGGCATCCTATTAAAGTACCATGCTGGAATTCAGTGAGCTATTTAGAACAATCCTTTCTTTCACAAGTGTTTGTAAAGGCAGACTACATGGCTAGGTGCCTGAATGTATACACCTGTGGCAATGGGGCTACATGAAACTCCACAATTCAATTAATAAGAGGTTCAGCCCAACACTTTTGAGATAGGATGTATTAACCTGACCATTTTGTTTGTATTCTTAGCTAAAATCTTCAGTTTTCCTGCACTTTTATATTGTTAATCTATACTGATAGCCAGCACTTTAATGGCTAGCCATACTTTTATTTAAATAATCTCCAAATTTGTATTTATAATTTTAGATATACATTAGAAGTTTATTATTTTTAATTTCATGGTCATCTAGACTATTAACTTATCATTTTAACGTTTAGACTTTGGCTATTATTTTTAAACAACTTGATCACTTTTTAACAATTAAGCTGTTTTAACTATTTTAATAATTCGTTAATTTCTCTTTCCTGTCTATTTCTATCTCTCATCAATTAAATGTAGTTTACTGTTAACTTCCAACTTGATCAGGTATTTTAGTTCTAATTAAGCTGTATTTTTTCTCCTCCAGATTAATTAAATTAATCTAGCCACATAGCTCTTGCTAGTGCAGAAGTACCTGTTTGGGAATTTCTGGTTTAATGAAAATTGTGACTTACACTTTTTTTCTTGTCTCAGTTGAGAAAATAGGATTAATATTCCACCGTGTCTGTCCAGTAGATAAATATGTAGTTAGATTTTTCAGCCTTTAAAGGTTGTGTAGTAAATCTGTCGAAAAACCATAATGAGGTGCTGTCGCACTAATTCACCTCTGAACATAGCCTCTTAAGCTATTTACCCTGTTTGTGGTTTTCATGCTAAGCTCCAACTCCATCTTCACTTATTTATCACTTATTTCTATGCTTTATTTCTCAAAACATCAAACTATTCCTTTAAACCCAAGAATAGTCACCAGTAATTTGAGGGTGCAAAAGTTTTGGGAAACCATTTCCTGTTCCACATCATCACACAGTATCTGGTATGTACTCAGAGGACCAGTTCAGCTCTCCTTTCATGTAAAGTTCTTCAGGAAACTCATATAGGTCCCTCTAAACCAGTGATAATCACTACTGATCTGCTGCAGCTCCAAGTCTCTACAGCTGAGACAGTGCTTATTGCTAAAACTATCATTATCTGAAAAAGAGGTCTGAAATATCACAGAGAAAGTAACAATAATGCTCTAATACTTGGTCATTAATATGTTATGATATAGAGGTAGTGATTTAAGCATTGATTGATAGTAATAAACACTGAACAATGAACTCGAGTGCGAAAAAAGTAATCTCATCTCAGTAGAGTATAAATACAAAGCTTATCTCAGCAGCCAATGAAACTAGTTGCTTCAGGGCTGACACATAAATAATTCACACTGGACTACACCCTTTTTTAGGGTGACTATTCCTCAACCAGCAGGATGAATCATGGGGAAGAGTAAAGATGTGAACTGAGGAGTTTCAAAGCTACTGTTTCCCATCGCGCTAAGACGTCACTACTTCTCGCTAAAGTTTAACACGGCACACAGGCTATGAATGGGTGTCAAACAGGGTTTTAAACTCCATGACCTGCCACTTTGGGTCGTCTGAGCTCAAGCTTTAACTCGTCACAATGACTGACAAGCTGCTTGAGACCTCATCCTTTCTGAAACAGCCACAGTTCAAATCCCTATTACCACCCAGCAGCCAAGCAGTCATGAACCAACACAGAGTTACACCAAGAGATTCAGTCAGAATATAAACAAGTTATGTTCCAAATGAATAATACTCTTTCCATCCTGGCCCCAACATGCAACAACAACAGTCGTGTTTTCCTTTCACTGCACTGGGCACAGCTATTTGCTTGGTTTCTGTGTGTTACCAGCAACACTACCCCACTGATTGTTTGAAGTACATATTATGATGTGTAGTCTCCCATTTGCGGCCCTTGTGAGCTGTCTCTGTTTAAATTCAATACATTTGGGTATTAGCTGGCCACCCAGTGTGATAAATGCAGACGGATTAAAGATGAACAGAAAAAACAAGATACCTTCTGCAAAATACAATATCTTTCAAATCAACTCAACAGAATTATAATAACGTATAAAACAGAGGCAAGTAATAAAATACTTCGTGAAGAATTTGCAGTAAATTGCAAATAAACAACTGATGTGTATTTGCACACTTGGTGTGGCATAAACAAAAGCTTATGGCTACCTGCATCCATTTCACATTGTGTGTGTGTGTGTGTGTGTGCGCATTTGTAGTGTCATCTGTGTTCCTGGTAATATAAGTGTGAATGTTTGTGTGTGAAGCAGTGGACAGCCGCCAGGCCTCATTATTGTCATTCTCCTCACTGCCTAAAAGCAAGGCAAAGCGAGGCAACGCGGCTCCTTTCAATCGAGGAACCGAGGAAAGACGGAGACAAAAGGCTGAAATTAAACAAATGCTGGAAAGCGGCTTGGAGAGCCAGCTTTGAATAAGAGAGAGCGGCTGCACGGTTAACCCATCTGGGTCTTTCAGTGGGGAGACCACACAGATATACTCCATCCTAGCATTCAGCTCAACTATAGGTCCACACACACTGGGGTGCCAGTTCATGTGCACGTCCTATGTCATTCTCGTATGTCTGTTGTATGTGTGTATGTGTCCATCAATAATCTGTTGCCGGTGTTTCTCTAATCCTCTGCAAAATACTGGCCTTGATTTAACCCTGGAATCCGTCTCCATGTGCAGTTTCCTTGTGAGCACCTACAGCATCACCACATAGGACACCTTAGTATGACTACTTCTCTACATCCACATTGTTCTTATGGAGTATGATGATTCTTGTTTCCACCGTTTCCTTTGTGTACATATTTAATTGCAAGTGAAAGGAACTTCTTGGAGTCCATCCTCCAAAACCACAGCAGAGCGCATTCACCTGCAGGCTTGTGTACACCATGAAAGATTGTCAATGTTTACTCTCACGTCTCTTAAAGTTGCCACTTCCATCCTCCACTCACTGGATGTGTTTTGCGACGCTACATGTCAGCACATGCCGTGAACATGTAGACTGATATAATCTTTCCCACAGAAGCAAGGAGGCAGAAAGACATTTCCACACAGTAGATTTATGCAGTATGATGAACTTGTTGCTTTACTAGAGCTCTGCTACAGGTTCTCGTGTGTATTTCTGCTAATGTTTCCCTTCATATGAGATGCCGGATGTCCAAGCGTCTCTATGGTCAAAAGCACTGATGCTTAGAGTGGTCGATGGATCAACAGGGATTTGGTGGAGAGACGGTGGTGGAAAGAAAGTGGGTGGACACATCAAGTCCTCATGGCATCGCACCTAGAACAATAAACAATAAAGAGAGGAATGTTTTAGCATGAAATCTTTCCTGAAAGACAGGACAATGTCACATGTGAATCTGGATATAACGTGAGCATGTACTTGGATTTATTCTTTGTAGCATTGCCTGTCTAAAACAACTTCACTATTATTCCACATTTTATTATTCCAAATTCAAAAAATGTTGGGACACTGCAAAAAAATATAAAGAAAAATACAATGCAGTGATATGCAAGTCTCAAAAACCAAAATTTTATTCACAAGAGAAAATAGAAAGCATATCAAATGCTGAAAGTGAGACATTTTATTGTTTGGTAAAAATCACTAGCTCATCTTTAATTTAATGGCAGCAACATGTTTTAAAAAAGTTGGGACAGGGTCATGTTTACCACTGTGTAGCCTCCCCTGTGTAGCATTTCAGTTGCTCAACAGTCCTGGGTCTTCTTTGTTGTATTTTGCATTTCATGACGCGCCAAATGTTTCTTATTGGTGCAAAGCCTTCCCTGAAAAAGACATCATCTGGAGAGAAGCATATGTTGCTCTAAAATCTGTATAAACTTTTCAGCATTGTTGGTGCTTTTCCAGAGCTGCAAGTTGCCAGTCCCATAGGCACTAATGTGCTCCCATACCATCAGAGAAGCAGGTTTTTGAACTGAGTACTGATAAAAAGCCAGATGGAGTGTACACGATTTCCTAAAAGAATTTCAAATTTCGATACATCTGACCACAGAACAGTTTTCCACTTTGCCTCAGTCCATTTTAAATGAGCTTTGGCTCAGAGAAGATGGTGGCATTTCTGGATCATGTTCAAGTATGGCTTTTTATTTGCATGATATAGCATTCCACTGCATTTGTGGATGGCATGGCCAACTGTAGTTACATACAGTGATTTCTGGAAGTGTTCCTGAGCTCAAGCACTGATTTCCATGACAAATTCATGCCTGTTTACGATGCAGTGGCATCTGAGAACCAGAAGATCACCAGCATCCAATATGTTTTTCTGTTGTGTCGCTTGCTCACAGAGATATCTGATTCTCTAAATCTTTTGAAGCTATTATACTTAAGATGATGGAATATTCAGAGTCTATTCAATTTTATGTTGAGGACCATTATTTTGAAATTGTTCCACAATTTGTAGAGGCAGTTCTAAAAGATTTCTAAACCTTAGCCCATCTTCACTCCTGGGAGACACTGCCTCTCTAAGGTGCTCTTTTTATACCCAATCACATTACTGGCCTGTTGCCAATTAACTTAATTAGCTGTGACATGTTCCTCCACTCCACTAGTAGCATTTACTTTTTCCGGCCTTATGTTGCCCTCGTCCCAACTTTTTTAGATATTTTACTGACATCAAATTCAGGATGAGCCCGTATTTTTAATTAAATTGTAAATCTCTTACTTTCAATTTTTGATGCATTTTCTACATTCTTTTGTGAATAAAATATTGGTTTATGAGATTTGTAAATCATTGTATTGTGTTTTTAATTATTTTTTACACGCAGAGCCCCAAACCTTTTTAGAACTGGGGTAGCAAATATATCCACGTTATATATAAGGGTTAAGTGTTTCAAATGGCAAAAAAATGCTAATTCTTAATTCATAAATTATTGCATTTTCCCCTCTCCACGTATTGTGTTTAAATCGCAATCTTTCTGCTTCCATGTGAACTGACTTGCAGCGGCGAGGGTTGAGCTTTCGGCCTTTTCTGCTGCAGCTCTCAGCTTTGATGGTGCAGCGGCACTGACATGATGTTGCATCCAAGGCCCACTTCCTCCCTCGGCAAGGGTGACAAGGAGTCGTCGGAGAGGGGGAGGGGGAGGGAGAAAGAGAGGGGGATGGGGAGGGAGCGGTAGAGGGAGAGAAACTGGTGAGAAGCAGTGATGGTGGAGGAGGAGGAGGAGGAGGACGAGAGGATGTGGTAGAAGAAGTTGGAGGAGCTTCGGCTCTGCATGAAAGAAGGATTTAAGAAAAGTGTGATTAGATTTAGAAGCTGAATTTATTAATGCACTGTTTAAAGAAAGCCAAAGCTAGTGGTTACACACTTAACATGTGTTAGGTTCTAATGTTTTATACATTTCACAGTGTTTGATAATTGGCACTAAACACAAAAGACAGCCAAATCCAGGGGCAATGTTTTTCAGTTTTATTCAGATATAGTCAAGAAAAGTTTGGACTAATTAAAAACTAGACTAATAGTGGATTTGAATGATATGCTAGAGGCATTTAACCAAGTTCAGAAACTATAAAAAAAATCCCACTCAGTGTGTAAATGTCAAAGGATTATCAAAAATCATCCTCTGAAGACCATAAATGTCTGATCAAAATGTCATGACAATCCATCCAGTAGCTGTTGATATTCGATTCCAGACTGAAATATCTCAGGCATGTTTGAACATGCACACTGCCAGTCTGAATCAAACCCACACAATGCAGTGTGTGGGAGGTGTGTGACTAATGTGGGATACTGTTTTCTAAGCTGCTGACAAACTTTCTCCTTTTTCTGTTCATCTGTCTCTCTGTCCGTTACCATGGCTTTGTTCCTATATGAGGCATTTAGTTAACTCCTCTAGACGCCGTGAACTTTCCCTCTCTGAGGTCTTACTCTGAGAAAGTTTCCTGCATCACTTAACCGGCACTGCTTCTGCTTCTGTCTTCCCGGGAGGCTGGCGGCCTTAATGAAGTTACTTAATGAGGCAGAGAGGGGCCATCTTTGTTCCCATCCCAGTGACCACGCCTGCCACTGGCATGAACAGAGGAGGTAGCATTTGGGAGCAAATTACACAGATTTCACCCCTGCCAGAGTTTGGATAAAGCCTGTTTTGAGTGATGGATGGGTGCTAAGAGACATCACACCCAAACTGAGCCACCTCTGGCCCCCAGAGGCCGGAAATGACTGACAGCAAAGTGAAGAGGAAGCAGATTAAAAAGAGTGGAGAGGAAAACAGCGCCAACTCTTTTATTCTTTTATTCCTCATTCATAGATATCATGTTACTTGGAAATCAAACTATATAATATACAATCAAGTCTATAAAATCACTTTAAAAAACAAATCTTCTGTACACCCCTATAGTAGATTTTAAATCAAAATGTGATTTAATTGCAGACTTTCAGCTTTAATTCAAAGGGTTTGACAAAAGAATTATATTTACTGTTTGGAAATTACAGCCATTTTTATACATAGTCTCAATTTTTAGAGGCTCAAAAATAATTGGACAAATCATTTTTAATATAAGAATCGTTTTCAGTACTTGATGAAAATCCACTGCAGTCGATGACTGCCTGATTCTAGAGCCTATGGACATCACCAAAAGCTGTGTGTCCCATTTTAAGATGTTCTAACAGTCCTTTATTGCAGCCACCTTCAGTTGCTGCTTGATTGTGGGGCTCTCTGCCTTCAGTTTTTTTCTTCAGTAAATGAAAAGCTGCTCTGTTGGGTTGAGAGAAGAATATCCCGTTTTTGACTTGATAAACTCTTGGATTGCTTTTGCAGAATGCTTTGGGTCATTATTTATTTCCACTATGAAACACTGTCTAATTAGTTTTGCAGCATTTGGCCGAATCTGAGCAACAAGTATAGCTCTTTACACTTCAGTCTATGCGTTACTTCGCCATACTTTTCTCTTCTCATCATTCTCTTAAAAATTCATCTTTGTTTCATCTGTCCAAAGATATTTTTCCCAGAACTGGGCAGGCTCTTCTAGATGTTTTCTGGCAAGGTCTAATCTTGCGTTCCTGTTCTTGAGTGTGACCAGTGGTTTGCACCTTGCTGAAAACCCTCTGTATTCATGAAGATGTCTCTTGATTGCTGACTTTGACAATGATACTCCTATCTCCTTGAGAGTGTTCTTGACTTGGTTAGATATCATCCCCTTTTGCTGTTTTCTGTGGTCTTGGAATCTTTAAAAGCTTTTATCCGCTTAGTTTGTCGTGGAATAACAAGGGGACAGGCCTCACCTGGCCATAAATTTGCTTGCTAGATCATTTTTTCATTACTTTTTATCCTCTGAAAATGGGGAACTATGTATAAACATTGCTGTATTTCCTAAATAATTCATACAGTTCTTTTGGTGAACCCCTTGAATTAAAACTAAAAGTCTGCACTTTAATCACATTTTGACTATTTGATTAAAAATACACTCTGGTGGTGTGCAGAGGCAAAAATTAGAAAAAAAGGTGCCAATGTCCCAAAACATATGGACCAATCTGTATTGTATCAGGTTAATATTGATAGTAGATTTTAACTACTACCAAAATGCTGTCTTGAATATTAAGGAATTTACCACTGCACTACAGCATGTGTGTATGAGAGACCTTGACTGCTGCGGCTATAAAACAAATTGTCCTTCAGTAATAATGCAGACCAGATAACCCAGTTTTCCTGTAATCCAAACATTCACACTGAGGCTGAGAGGATCCACTAACACAAGTAAAAACGTCTACTTAAGCTTTGTATTTTAACTGTAACTGTAGTTAACTACAGTTCTTTTAGTTAAAAAAAAACAGTCCAAAAAAGTGAGCACTGAATATTAAACATACGCAGCTCTGACAGTTCCAGTTGTCTTCTGCCGAGTGTTCCCTCTCTCCCTTTTCCTGTCTTTTCTTGGTGGCTTCAGATAGGGCCTAAGAACATCAAACAGATGAAATGTTACACAACTGGTCAAGAGTTAATGTCAGACAAACTCTTTTCAGTTTGAAAATCTGCTGGAAGATTAAGGGCTAAAATAAGTCACCCTGTAACTACTGAGTGAATGTGTCCTTAAATGAACTGCACAATCTGTTGAGTGATTTTATTACTTTTTAAAAAAATATGAATCTCTTGTTTTAGTGTCCCTCATAGTGTAGTGGTTTACACATTCGTCTTAAAAGCGAAAGGTCCCTAGTGTTATTCTAGGTGTGGGACACAGGCCCTCTCACCATGGAGGGTTGCATCAGGAAGGGCATCTGGCGTAAAAACCTCTGCCAAATAACCAATGCAGATTAATCCACTGTGGCAACTCCTTTGGGAGAATTCAAGGGAGTAGCTGAAGGTAAAAATAACTGTTGTTTTATCAAAAGGATTTTAATAATACATTTTTACATGTTGGCTGATTTCTAAATTATTAATGCTGCTTACTTAGCTTGTCAAAGTTTACCATACTTATATTATAATATACATATAGTTTCTAACATAACACATGTATAATCAGAAATTCACTTGTCCTTTCTCATATTATACATTAACCTGTATTCTGTTAAAACAGTTAAATAGTAAGCTTTTAAAATTTATTGTGACGTTCTCGATAGAGTGGCATGTTTCAGGAGAGAGAGGACCAACAAACTTTTATGGGCAAAATTTTAACAGGAACTTCACAAAAACTGGCAAAAGAGCAAGCTAGAAACAACATAAAAGCTAACCAGACTAAACTAAGGCTGGAGTAACAAACTGAGAGTAACACAAACTAGGAAAATAACCAGTCAGTCACACACAAATGAGGACAGGACTATATATTAACTGAGGACTGATTAGGGTTAGGAAACACGTAGGAAATGACACCAGTGAAAGTGATCAACACATGTGAAACCTGTTAGACAAACAGGAAGTAAAAGTTAAAACAGCAGACAAGAGAATTCTGCTGGTCAAATTAAAACAGGAAACAGACAGACACAAAGTACAGAGACAAGAAGACACACACTTAACATGAGGCCATGGAACAGATGCTAACAGAAAGACAAGGACAGAAGAAGGAACAAATTAAAAGAAAAAAGTATAAAATAAGCAAAATTCAAAGAATGCGTATGTTTAATAGTGAAATTAAGAGCATTTCCACATGTGTAACATGAGGAACTCAAGTTATTAGGACTAAACAGCTGTGTAGTCTTAAGAAAACCACTTATCAGTAAAGTTCATTGGAAAAAAAGGCTTCACTTTGCCAGAAAGCATAAAGATTAAATTCTTGAGCAATGGAAAAGGTCATGTAGTCTGATGAGTCCAGATTTACTCAGTTCTGAGATGATGAGTGTTTCAGGGTAAGAAGAGAGGCAGACAAAGTGATGACTGTGGAGGCAGTGTTATGGCCTGCGGTTGCGTAGTTAGTTGCAATATTGTGTGACTAAAAAATGAGGTTTAGCTGGCTACCTGAATATACTGAATGACCAGGATTTTCCATCAATGGGTTTTGTTCTTCCTTGATGTCACAGGTATATTCCAAGACGGCAATACCAAAATTCATCAGGCTCAAATTGTGAAAGAGTGGTTCGGGGAGCATGAGACATCATTTTCACACATGGACTTGCCACCAGAAGACCTTGCACAGCAGTCCATCTCCCCCACCATCAATACAAGGTCTTGCCAAAAAAATTACTGAAACTCTGGATGGAAATGACACTGACACTGAATAAGCTTACTTAAATGATGCCATACTGAATGCCATCATCAAAGGTAAACAAAACAAAAAGTGGTCTAGTGTAATAGTAGAGTGTTTTTTTATTGGCTGGGTATTGTATATGGAACTAATCCTGATCCAGATTTGGATCTAGGAATCTTCTGAAAGATTCTTTATCATTGCCAGATTGTCCAAAATTTGACATTTAGCACCATATCTTCAAACAAACATCTTCTACTCTTTTTTTTTTTTGTATGACTTACAGATGGGTATGAAAGTTTTTTACTCTGCCTCTGCAATTCTGTATTTGGATCCTCCTTTTTTCTGAAACAGTAGAGTAAAAATATAAGCCTGCCAAGGGACATTGTGCAGCATTGTGCTAACTTTTATACTTTTAAAATACTTTTTGCTAGTGGATCACTGAATGGGACAGTCCAGAAATCAATGAATACTCTCACTGTTACTAAAAACAGACATTAATTCAGACCCCTAGGGAAGAAAATGACACTTTTATGAAAATAACTGACTTTTTGGCTTTGACTTTTCAGGGCCTGTGGTTTTGTACAATCTGCCCACAATTTGCTGATAACTGTTTTGATCATTTTGAGTGTTCAGCATTCACTGAGAACAATCTCTTCCACTTTAACATGGAATGGTATCTTCAACACAGAGCATCTACAGCTCTGTGGAGTTTTTTTCAACTTTAACCCATCTCTGTTCCAGTCCCATCTGTTGCATAAAACTATATTCAATTATAGGGATGGTGTTTACCAGCTTAGCCCTGACATTATTAAGAGACTGTGCTACTGCTGTTGCTGCTGCTGCCACCGCTGTTGTTGTTTTTGGAGCTCTAATTTACTGTTATGGATGTGTGACTCTGCTCCATCAGTCTGTGAGAGAGCACATGGCAGGGGAGATAAAATCGTCACTATGGTGACAACAGGATGCTGGGCTGTCCCGGGGGATGCTGGGAGAGAGTCACACAGATGCTAACTCTCTGAGGCACGCAGAAATACACACACACACACACACACACCTCACATGAAAACAGTCATATATATAAGCACAATGCATAGAACATATAAAATGTCAGAAAACCACAGAGTATTTTACCTTTAATTTAAAGGTTTAAACTAACCGTAAACACACATGCACACGCATACATTGGAATCCTTTATTTATGTCCACATCCTAACAGGAAGCAGGGGGACATAAACATTAAAGATGCAATTATATGATTGTGCGGTTGGACCTGCACACAAACAGGCAGCAGAGATTCAGCAGAAACACTCCTTTCACAGCGTACAGCTGTCAGTTGCAGCTGACACCCCCCCTACATGCTGGATAGAAAGGCGTCTTTATTTTTAACATGCACAGAATGAGCTATAGTGAAGCACTATCTCCAATCTGAAGCTCTAAAATCAACAAGCAGAAACATTATACATGTTTAGCTTTGATCACTGTAGTGATTAATTTGCTACCTAACTTATTTTGACAACTTTACACTAAAGCGTGTTCTTTTGAGCCAGTTCTCTAAGGCCATGTCCACACTATAACACATTTTCACTTTAAGAAATGCTGTCTTTGTTCATAAGCTCCAGGATTATGCTGAAGTCTGAATGGGCAGAAATAGAGACTATTAGAGACATTGATACAAATAGCCACATTTACTGCCTGACTGGGTCTTATTAGGCACTACGTGTCCTTCTCACCCCTTTCACATGACCCTGTTCTGGAAGAAAACATGGACACGGCTTGGATAATAAATTACAGACCCATACCATGTGATCACAGTGTCCCTGGGTTGATTCCCCCTTTATGTTGTTATGATTGTATACTGTAATCTTGCCTGGTGTGTTAAAGACAGTTTCTAGTGCACACCAGAAAATCCTTGAGTTCATGCTTCTTTGTGGAAGTTTTGACATCTAGCAGTGTTATGGAGTCAAAACGCATCAATGCACCCAAACGTACAAGCAGAAGACATGCTACAACGTCCTATCTGTGGTGTCACATAATTTTAACAATCTACAGCTGGCAATAATTAGTGATGATATGCAGCAATGTGCCAATACAAGTAAGACAAGATTCAGTTTCATCCGTCATTCATCCATTTTCCTAACCACTTATCCAACTTAAGGTCCCACCTGTCACGGTGTGCCATGGTGTGGTGTGGACCCAATATGCAGACTCACAGAGACAGAAGGATAAATTCAAAAGGGCTTTATTAGCCAACACACAAAGATACAAAGTTCAATGGTTCTCCTGGAGGTGCGGAAACTTCCAGGCGGGAATCCAAATGACAAACCCAGGAGGAAGCTGGGGAGAGAATGAGAGCGCAACGAGGACACAACCAGGGAAACAAGCAGTATGACACGACAAGAACGAAACAGGGAGACAGGACTAAAATAGGCAGAGGTTAACCAATGAACAGGCGACAGGTGGGAAGGGAACACAGCTGGAGACAATCAAGGCAGGAAGTGCAGCGGGGACCAGACAGACTACCAAAATAAGATGGGACCTGACGCAGACAGAGACGGAGACCACTAGGGAAGAGAAAAGGCAGGGAACCAGGGAAAAGAAGAGGGGTGATGAGCTCCAAAAGAAAGAACTAAAAGGGGAACCATGACACCAGCTGTCATAGGGCAAAAGGTGGGGTACACCCTGGACAAATCTACCACAGGACTAACTTAGAGAGACAAACTTCCACACACTCTCACATCTGCACAAATTAAGAACCACCATTTAACCTAAAATGTATGTCACTGAACTGAGGGAGCAGACCGATGCAGACAAAAGGACAACTTCCACACACAAAAGCTCCAGCTGACTCTTCTTCCTTTGAGGTTATCACTGCAGCATCATAATCCTTTAGTATGTGGGGGTTGACCAGAGGCCTGCATACCAAAGCTAATCATCCAATGCACATTGAGAAAGTCAAACAATTTTCTTATAATGCCCTCTCTGGCCATCTCCTCTAGCTCTTCTGTGGGGGGAGTGAGGCATTCCCAAGCCAACTGAGAGATGTAATCTCTCTAGTGAGTCCTGAGTCTGCCTTGGGGCCTCCTTGGAGTTAGACATGCCTGAAACACCTCGCCTAGGAGACACCCTGGTCAGAACCTGAACGACCCACCTCAACCGGCTCCTTTCAATGTGGTGGAGTAGTAGCTCTATTTTGAGTCCCTCTCGAATGATTGAGCTCCTCGCCCTATCTCTAAGGAAGAGCCCAGACACCCTTTGGAGGAAACTCATTTCCACTGCTTGCATCCACGATGTAATTCTTTCAGTCACTACCCAGAGCTCATGACATTAGTGAGGGTAGGAATGTAGATCAATTGATAAATTGGCAGCTTTGCTTTTACACTCAGCTCTCACTTCATCACAACAGACCAGTACAACGTCTGCATTGCTGCACATGCTGCCACCAATGTGTCTGTCAATCTCCCACTCCACTCTCCCCTCAATCATGATTCATGAACAATGTAATGTAAAGTAATATAATGGACTTGCATTTATATAGTGTCATTCTGACCACTCAAAGTGCTTTAGACTACAAGCCACATTTTAATTATACAGTCATACATCACTTTTTTCTATACAAGCTTTTTATCTTTTTTTTTTTTTTTTACCTCACATCCAATGGCCAAT
>VUQH01088867.1:11574-25315 GCA_015106775.1 Etroplus canarensis | reverse complement strand
AATTTTTTTTTTTTTTTTTTTTTTTTTTTACCTCACATCCAATGGCCAATTTAGATTCACCAATTAACCTAACATCCATGTCTTTGATCTGTGGAAGGAAGTCAAAGTAACAGCATAAAACCCACTGAGGCACAGGGGGAACACGCAAACGCCACACAGAAAGGCCCCAGATGGGGTTTGAATATTCTTGCTGTAAGGCGACAGTGCTAACCACTCCACCACTGTACTGCCAAGTAGTGCCAACAAGATCCCAAGCTACTTGAACCCCCTCCACTTGGTGCAGAAACTCATCCCTGACCCAGATTGTACACTCCACTCTTTACTGACTAAGAACCATGGCCTCAGACATGGTGATGCCAATTTTCATCCCAGCCGCTTGACACTCAGCTGCAAACCACCCCAGTACAGGCTGGAGGACCTTCTTTGATGAAGCCAACAGAACCGCATCATCTGCATTTCTGCCACAGCTGCCCTTTGTCACAGCTTCTGTTAATTATTTTATAGACAGAATTTCTAGGCCCTGCAAAGGGGTGGAGGATGTTGCATTTGATCTCAACTTACATATAAATTAGATTTATATAAATTGCATATTCTTTATAATTTTGTCTTTCTTGATCAGTATCTTCTCCCAACTCACTGTTAAATACTTAATAAATAAATAAATAATGGGTACTTTTCATATAGATTTCCCTATATCTTTTACATTTTCAGCTTACTTCAGTGTCATTCTTGTACCTTTCAGAATGTTTAGGCTATTTTTATTTATTTTCTGATATGGAGTCCCATTGTGTTCTTGCTTTTACACTTGAGTTTTGGATGAACTATTTTAAATTAGTATGCAAATTATTCTTGTAAATGTTTAGAATTTTAATTTTAAAATCATTTTTATTGTGTGTATGATGTGTTTTTGTGAAGCACTCTGTAATCCTTTTTGGTGCTATTCAAGCAACTTTATCATTATTTATTATTGGAGTAGATGTTGTGAGGCTCTCTGATCACAATCATTTCACAACCAAAAAAAAATGGCAATCAAATGTTGTGTAAAAAAAGGATATCCATGAGCATTTTTGAAACAATGGTTAGTGTCATTTAAACGCCTACTAAACTTTCACTTTTGAACCACTGTCAATTCAATGTTAGCCTTGACAGCTATGGACAATTTAGATGTCTTTTAAACCTTTAATCAAAGAAAACTGATCAGTCATTAAGCATGAACTTATGGTTGAAGGTTGGTTTAATTCAAGTATTGGATTACTGTGAATCTTGTGTAGCATCCTTTATGAATTACACAGGCTTAAACATTGTTTTTTCAAGGACTGACAAGACATCTATGAGGTGAATATGGTCATTTGTTGTGCTGCATAGGTGAGTTATTTGTCAGAGATGGATTTTTGTAACAAGGAAAAGTTTTCAAATTAACCCAGCTAACATGTTGGAAATTAACAATTAAATAAAGCATGCTGGCATCATGTTATGAGTGCAATACTGTGCAAAATGCTTGAACCACCTCTAATTTCTTCATATTTTGTTCAAGGAGCCTGACTTTCTTGATTTTTAAAGTGCTCTTGAGCAATAGTTCTCCAGGGTTTCTAATTGTTTTTCAAAGTTATTCTTTGGACATTGGCTGCTTTTAACTCATTTTATGTCCAGTCCTTGTACCTGACCATTTTCAGTGGATTTTTTTAAAGCCACTTAACACTGACCTATAAATCATTCAAACATAAAAAGGCACCTAAAAACTGATGTCTCTACACATAGCAGACAACTTCGCAAAGAAACAATTTTAAATTGTATTTTTAGGTGATTTATTACTAGCATCCTGTTACAAAAACACATAATTTGTTCCCATTTTTTTAGTTGAATCTATGAAAAATGAAAATGATAATACAGTTTGACACGCATAAAATAGTATTTTTGCACCAACAAGGTGATTTTCAAAGAGCTATTAGCCAAAAACTTGGCATATCTTGGCACGGAGTGCAGTGTGTCCTTAAAAAAATTTGAGGAAACTGGACAAGTGGAGGACAAAAGAAGAAGCAGCAGGCCTAAAAGACTACCTACAGCATTTGAACAGTATCTCAAAGTCATGTCCTGTAGAAACAGTTAAAAATCCAACCAAAGACCTGACACAGAACCTGAGAGATGCATCTGGCCCTTCAGTTGATCCATCTACTGTTCACCTAAACCTCATCAAAAATGGTCTCATTGGAAGGGTGGCTATCAAAAAGCCATTCTCAACCCATAAGAACCCCGACTTCACAAATTAAGGTCATGCATGAAGCTTTACAAGGAAGATTGTAGAACATCTAAGTGTTTGTTACATGTGTGTCTCCATGGGTCCTTATGGGTTAAGGAAGTGAAATGGGGAGAAAGGCCTGAGGTATGAGAATTATACAAAAACTGAAATGAAAATCAGTGGCAAAGGGGCAGTGGATCTTAGGGAGTGATGACCTGACCTCAACAATATTGAAGTGTGAGATCATCTTGACAGAGAATGGAACAAAAAGCAGTCAACATCCAAAGAAGAACTTTGGAATGTCCTTCAAGAAGCCTGAAGAGCTATTCCTGAAGACTACTTAAAGAAATGACAACAAAGCTTGCCTAAGAGATTTTAGGCTGTGTTGAAGAATAAAGGAGGCCATACCAAATATAAACTTCCAAGCTCATTAGAATTTCACAAACTCTGTTTTTGCTTTATGTGCTGTATTTCCATTTATGTTTGCATGTTTCAATAAATCAGTACACCTACTTCCCATTTTCCTTGCAAAATATGAAGAAATGAGGAGTAGCTTGAGACTTTTGCACAGTACTGTATGTAAAGAAGTGCAGGTTCTTTTAAACACTTTTCAGCAGCCTATGATTACTTAAGATTAATCAAGAAGACTTTTTCTTTATTGAAATAACGGTCTGACTACCGGATACTCATTAGTAGGATAATCAGCAGAATAAGCAGTGCAGAGCCTGGTCAAGGGCTGAGGGACAGCGTTTGATAATGTCATGAGCAAAGCTGGTACAGAAGATCCTGCAATAACAGCTCACTAACACTCAAACATCAGGAAGCATAAAATCCAGAAATACAGAGATAACGTTAGTAGTGTTTTACCTTGTTGTAGGTGTTGGCTGGAAGTGTCCTTTTACCCTGCACACAGATTTGAAAAAAGTGGGTGTCATTATAAAAGTTCGTTGCGGTCAGTGAACAACAGCTACTCTATGCACCTGAACCTCAGAGCACAGAGAGTGGTTTTATTACCTGCACTCACACTGGCTGTGCTCGATGAAGGGCAGCTCAGTGATCTCATGCTTCATAAAGGACATCCTCATCAGCTGCATACAGGCCAGAAAACATTATTCAATATTTATCATCTACTGAGCAGATAGGGGTTTCCTGTGTATGTGTATACCTCCATGGTGACCGTGTGTGTGAGCGAGGGCACACACTCCAGGGCCTCGTCGCCACAGCAGCCGCCACATCGCCTAACGGACACGCAAGATGGGACAAAGAGGTGGTGGGTCTCACCCGGAAACTCCCGCCAAACCTCCACCAAAGTGTCCCGAGGCTCACAACCACTCCGCGAATAAACCTCCAACCACCTTCGCACTTGTGCAGAGACAAAGACAAAGAGTGTGTTTTAATTTTTTACTCTGTCACCTCCATGAAGAGATACTTTTTGTAGAAACAGGAAGCATACCTTCCCGACCTTCCCTGGATCTGGGGGAGTCAGCTGGCCGCCAGTGAGCAAGCTGGAAAGAAAAAGTAATAAATTCATGTTAAAGACTGTTTCCTGGTCGAGTTGACCTGTTAGAGAGAATTCCCTACTCTACTTTAGAACCACAATGAATGGTTTCATTTCAGTTTATTAAAAACAGAAAGTGGAAAAAAAGCCCCTTGGTAGAAAAACAATATTATTTATAACTAAAATATCCCCATATATTCTCCAGTAAAGTATACTATGAATCTGAGCAATATACAATCACATCAACCTAAAAAAACTAGTTTAAATTCCACCTGATGTCTTCAGATAGCACATGAAATACTTAAAGAAAACCCCTGAAAGATTGCTGAAGTCCACATTTTATTTATTATGTCAGATTTAATGCAAAGTGTATCTCACAAATAAGTTCAACAAAATAAATGTTCATGTATCTCCTGTTACTGATCAACTAACCAGCATTTATTTGTGAAGCAATCAAACTCTAAACCTATTATCAGCAACCTCCTCTTTGACACTGTTGTGAAAGGCTGCTGGTGTGTATCAACAGATCAAAGCATTTCCTGTTAATGAACACCACAATATTTCACACCTGGAGTCTGAGCATGACAAGCTCAATAAAGCATGGAGGTAAATAACAGGAAGAAAGCGAAACCTCTGAACCTTCATTCAGCAATATAGCTTTGAAGGGGGGTACAAGCCGTCTCACAGTGTCACAGCTCAGTCAAACAGGCCTCATTTTTCTCCTGTCTAGATGAGATCTGATGGTGACTTGACTGAAAATGCTGATGTATATGATCAAAATTCAAATACATCGTCACCATGATAGAGATCTGCTGGAATTTTGAATGGGTTATACCTGCTACCTTTGACCTTAAAACTTGAATATGGCTTTTGAAATATTTTCCCCTTGGTGGTAGAAAGAGAGGGTGTGTAGACAGCATGTGATAACCTTATAAAAACCCTATTATTAAAGTGCTTCTCAACCTGGTTGGCATGTAACCACTTTTATAATTCAAATAACCGATCGAAAACCAAAGAAATTCAGTATTCAGATTAATCTCTTGACACTTTGAAGGGGCACAACACTGATTGAAAACCAGTGGATGGAGCAGTTTCAACAGAATAACTGTGTTCACGCATTTATGTGCCCATACTGATGACCTGGTAAAAGGACACTTATAGACCTCATCCTCCATCCAACCCAAGTGCCCTAATTTGCAGTTTCGAAGAAAGTGATGCAAAACATCCCAAACATGTAATAACCTCTCACTCTGTCAGGATTTCTTTGTGTGAAAAAAGTGCACCCTTCAGCACATAATAAAAAAAATCAACCTTATGAGATTCTATTTAAATACAACATCAGATGAGCAAAAGCACATGAAATATTACACTGCGTCATTATTTATTAAACAAAAACTAAGCCAAAATGCAGAAGAAGTGTGTGAAAAAGCAAGTACACCCTTTTGTTCAATAGCTTGTAGAACCACTTTTAGAAGTAATATGTTGAAGTAGTCATTTTCTGTATGACTTTATCAGTCTCTCACATGGTTGTGGAGGAATTTTGGCCAACTCTTGACAACTTTACAATGTTGCTTCAGTTCTTTGAGCTTTGGAGGCAGAGACTGAGGTCTGGATTTTGACTGGGCCATTGCAATACCTTGAATAGATGGCCTCAGTTTGACTTTATAATACATGGGCATACAAAGAAGTTCATGACTGCAATGCCTGAAAGGTGCCCGAGTTCTGTGACTGCAAAACAAGCCCAAATCATCACCCCTCTACCACCATGCTTGACAGTTGGTATGAGGTGTTTGTGTTTATATGCTGTATTGGGTTTTCTCCAAACATAGGATTGTCTAATGAGCAGCACCTGACTGCTATTTACCCTCTTAATTCCCATAGAAGCAGCAAGGGGTGTATTTAGTTTTTCACACACTGCTTTTGCATTTTGGCTTAGTTTTTGTTAAATAAATAACGACATGGTGTAATATGTCATGTGCTGTTCATTTGAGATTGTATTTACCTAAATTTAAGACCTGCTACGGACAAGATGATTTTATTGACTATGTCCTGACATGTAAAACCTTAGATCTGAAAGAGGGTGTACTTTCTTTTTCACATGACAATCTGTAATTCCACTTACTTATTTTTGCACTAACTTTCTGACAAAAAGACTAACAAGTAACACTGGTCACCTTAGCTTTCAGGAAAAATATAACAAGTATTTTTAATATGTAATAGTGGTACTTGTAAGTAAATAAAACACACATAAAGAGAAACTGAATTTTTATGGCACTCTGTAATGTCATGAAGACCAAGGCCACTTGAAATGGAATGTAGACTTTGTCCATTTGCCTCCCCGTAACTGATCCACCCCTTAAAAACACCCACCCACAAACACACACACACTTACAAACAGGTTTAATCTGCACGGATTCAACAGTGTTGATTTATGCTGGGACTGAGGCCATTTTGTGACTAGCATGAGCTGAAGTAAGTGTGTCTTTGCTGTATCAGTCCCTGAAACAAGTCTAAGATTAACTCCCTTTGGTAGCCGTATCGGCACAGAGCTGGCACACACACACTCAGACTCACACACAGATACACACTCCTGAGTGCCAGCCCAAAGCTATCTGCACTGGCATTGCTGTTTGTCCAACCCATCTAACTCCCACAGCACACTGTACAGATGGGCCATGTTTGTGTGTATGTGTTTGAAAAGGACCATGCCCTTGAGCTACACACCATCTCTCCCACACTGAGCTTCATCACCATAGGAGAAGAAGGATGACCCCCTTTTTAAATAAGCTGTCAGAGTGTCAGACAGCATGAAAGCAAAGAGCCTTGGGTGCAAGATGGGCTGAGAGCAGGTGAAGAGGCTCTCTGAGTGCACACGGCTGCCTGCCATGTAGTGTCTAGGATGATGAATGACTAAAACATAGAGCATAGAGCAGCACCACAGAGTCGGGGTGGGATCCACTTCAGAGTACTGCCTGTTCCTGATACAAGTCTCCAGACATAAATAAAAAAAACAGCATAAGCAGGTCTGGCTATGTGTGTGTGTGTGGAAAAATGAGCCCATATGTCACACTGAGGAACATGTCAGTGCAATCAATGAGAATTTCTTATGAATGATTGCTATACTAACTCTCGCCCAGTGACAGCTATTGCAGGCTACAGCCCCCTCGTGACCCTGATTCTTAGAACTTAAGGCTATAAGATATTGATAACATTTGGGTTCACAGACTGCAAAAAACCTTCAGTGTGCTTTGCCATTTTTTTAGCTAGCTCTCAGGAAGACATCTGAAATTGGACTGGAGGTCTCTAAGTGCCTTATAAGAATGACTTGATATTTTGGGAAATGCAGTTACATTATTTGGCTCTGTATGTCACCAAAGACTATAGGAATTGCAACCAGATTATACAGAGTTCCCTATTTTGAGTGCTCAAATGTAAATTGGAAAACGGATAAAATCAGCATTAAATGGTGACTTTGCAATTCTTGGTTTTGAATCCTTTGCAAGTAATGACTACCTTCAGTCTGGTATTTACCAAAGAATGGCTTTTCCTCTTTTGTGATGTTTTGTCAGGTCTTTGCTGCAGCTGTCTTTGGTTGCTGTATGTTTGTGTTTCTGCTTTTAGTTTTGTCTTCTGCAAGCGAAATGCAAGTTCAGTCAGGGTCAGATCAGTCCATGTATTTGACTCAGCTACTGCAAAATATTCCACTTCTTTAACTTTGCAAACTCTTGGGTTTCCTTTGCAGACCTTTTTCACCTGCACTATGAAACGTCCTACAGTTTACTTTGTAACAGCTGGCTGAATCTGAGTAGACAGCATGTCCCTAAACATGTCATTCAGCTGTTTCTGTCTTCTGTCACATTACCAACAACAAAAAAAAAAAACGCAGTTCACTGAAAGCAATTCATGTTCATGCCATCATACTGCCTCCACCATGTCTGACAGATGTTATTGCATGCTTCAGATCATGAGCACTTCCAAAACCTTCATCACACACACTGTTCCAGAGCTGGTCTGTCTTTGGCAGATGTTTTCTGGCAAAGTCTAATCTGGCTTTCTATTCCTGAGACTTACAAGTGGTTTGTACCTTGTGTTGAATCCTTTTTTATTTCCTCTTGTGACATCTACTCTTTGATAACGATATATCTTCCTCCTGGAAAAATGTTCTGCCCTTTTCCAGATGCTCTGATTGCATTTCCTGTACAATGGAAGAAATTCTGAGATCAGCTGCCACTGGTGTCTTCCATACATTCCAAGGCTTTTTTTGCATTTTTGCCAAGCTCACGAATGTCAGCTTTTTTTCTCTCAGAATGAACCGAAATGTTGATTTGACCACTCCTGATGTTCCCACTGTCTATCTGTTGGAACTGTGTTTTTTAAAATTGCAGTCTGTTTCACTTGGATTAAAATCTCCTTGGACCACATGTTGTGGGTTCACAGGAACATCTTACAAATGCAAATGCAAATGCTGCATCTTTTACCTGCTTAATCCATAAAGGTGTAAAAAGGAATGGGCCACAGCTTGATCCCTTAAAAAAGACAGATGCAAATACCTTTAAATTAAAGCTGAGACGTTGCACTATATTGGTAATTACTTTACCCTGGATGTATTTTGGTAACTAGATAAAATAACAAAAAATGTATCAGTATGGCTCTAACTGAATGAGTTGGATGAGAAGATTGGTCATGTAAGCACAGTAGATAGAGGAACCTTATTAACTTAGCCTTACACTGGAAACATCTGACATCTGCTGCCTACCCAACCACAGCAGCATCAACTGGGAACCAGCCTCACTTGAAACCAGCATCTCTTATGCCAAGTTATTATTTCATTACTGCAGGTTGCTAGAGAATGACACCAGAAGGGTGGTGTTCCCAGCCAAAGCCTAATGTATTTCTACAGATTATAAAGTGATCACATGTATTAATTAGGGATCTTTGGTTGTGTTGGTAGGCTGATAGCCTACCTTTAGACAGACCCAGGGCAACTTAGCTATTCACTTTATCCCCATTCTAGAGTCCAGAGGAATACATTTGAAATTATTGCACTGCTCCTTTAATGTTATGCCGCTCATAAATAGATTTTTTTGGTTCACATGCCCTCCATCTTTTCTTCCCTGAAGGCAAGGGGTTTAAGTTGATAAATGATCTAGTTAACAGAGACAAAGAAAGTGCACTGCTGGAGGAGGATTTTCCACAACCTGGCAACTCAATCATTGTCCTTGTGAATGGTTTATTCACAAGGACCTAGCTTTAACATGCCAAAGTGTACATAACAGCCAATAAAGTCCCCATAAAGCATGCGTTATACAGAGTATCACTGAATTATGATGGTGTAAGAGGAGGCAATGAACTCTACTGTCACTATAAAGTAATTACTGAGAGACACAGATTATGCTGCAGGGTTACTGTTGTATTTTTCTATCACAGGACCTGAAGTGACAGGTGTCATTGACCCAGAGGATAACTTCCACAAGGCTACAACTTCCCAGCAGACCAAATTCTTACAAAAGGGACTTTAGCCTGCCTTTATGCAAATAAAGCAGCAAAACAGGCGCTACACAATGTTCTGGCTGGTGGCAGGCTGACCACTTCAGACATTTTTAGGTCAGATGTTCTATACATACATACATACATACATACATACCTTGGCATGAGAAGTCGGTATTCTGGTGAGCAGCAGGAATTGAAACATTCCTAGAATAACTTGAAGCATAATCCCCATTGTGCAGGAGTCCAAGGGGCACGCAAAAAATATTTTTGGACCAATCCAAAAAAAGAAGGGGACTTGTCCTCTCTGCTTCGTCTCTGTGTCCGATTAAAGACGCTTTCACTCTCCAGTCTCCCTTCCTTGAAAGGACTCCCAGGGTGGCATCATCGGGGTTGTAATAAGAACTTTATTCTGCCGCATTTTACCTCAAATGAGTCAGTTCCCCATTAAAAAAACTCTATGATAGTTAAATCCTCTATTAGTACGACTAAAATAACCCTCCCTGCCCAAACTGTGCCTTTCTTATTTTATCAAATGTGGCAACCAAAGCACACAGATCCTGATCTTTCTCCTGAAACTTGAATGAACTTTAAAGTGATGCTTCCCTGTATGTATTATGAGTATCGCCCTTCTGTCGGTCCGGATCCCATGATACCGGTCTTGGGGGTCCGGGGGCGGCGTGACTGGAGGATTATACAGGGCACTGATTCCCGCTTAAACGTGGTGCGATCATAAAATCCTGTGCGCCCGAAAAAAGAAATCGCATCTTCCAGTTTAGAAGACGTTAATCCGGCAAAGATCCGACGCCCTGGCCCGACGTGCGGAGGGTCTGTGCCGCATACTCTTCTCCCCGGCTCGGTCACAGTCTCACCACACTGTCGCTCCCACTGAAAATGTGACGTTTCCCCTCCAGGCGCATCTTCCCGTTTTTTTTTTCCAGACCCCTTCCTTATAAATAAACCTAGAATAACATCCTCGGCTGATGTGGCAGACAGCGCCGGCTACAGCAGATCAGGCAGAGCAGTCAATATGGAGACTCAGGCAGGTTTTAGAGGTAGCTGTCTTCATTTGTTGCTGAGATCGGTTTCCTCGTTTACTTTGCCCTTGAGACGCACGCAGCGTAACCATTGCGCTGCCAACTTTTTCCAAATGGGATAGGCGCACTGCATACAGGTGGAGCGTCTCTATTGGTCCCACAGCGGGGGGTCTGGGGGCCTCTAGGGGCCCCTTGGAAGTGGGGATCATGGCTGTACCGTCCACTGAGGACACTAAGGTCACGCCACTGGCGCAGTTTTTTTTTTTTTTTATAAAGATTTGGCAGGTTTTAGTTGCCTGCGGGGGAGACATATTTCGCTATTTACATGTGAATATGGAGGCTAAACAATAAGGGGATTAAATTTTTTTTAGAAACTGGTGATTCTTCTGTGCATCAGTCATGACATTTTTAGACAAAGGGACAGATTTTTGCCTGGTTTTAATTCCCATTCGTGAAAGGAGGAAACTGCAGTTTTGTGACAATTTTTATAGATAGTCCCCCATTTTCTGAGGTTCAAAAATAGACAATTGACTAACTAGCAGTTTAATTGCCAGGTGAGGCCTGTTACCTCATTATTCAATGACAAGTTAAATTGATGAAGTCTGGAGTTGATTTCAAGTGTTGAAATTGTATTTGGTAGCTGGTCACTGAATAAACCCATCAGAGAAACAGTAAAAACTTTAAAAGCAGCCAAATCAACAATCTGTAAGATTCTTATAAAGAACGAATGCACTAGCAACACCATAAGGCCTGAAAGACAACAGAAGATAACTAAAGTGGATGATCGCATAATTCTTTTGTTGTTTAAGAAAAAAAACCTTCACGACATCTAGCCAAGTCAAGAACACTCTTGAGAAAATAAGTGTATCATTGTCAAAGTCTACAATCAAGAGAGACACCTTCATGAATGTAAATACAGAGAGTTCCAACAAGGTGCAAACCACTGGTTGTGTTCAAGAACAGGAAGGCAAGATTAGACATTGCCAGAAAGCTTCTAAAAGGGTCTGCCTAGCTCTTGAAAACTATCTTTGGATAGATAAAGCCAAGATGAACTTGTACCAGAGTGATGGGAAGAGAAAAGAATGGAGAATGGAAAGGAATGGCTCATGATCCAAATCATACCACATCATCTCTCAATCATGGTGGAGGCAATGTATGAAATGGGGCATGTATGGCTGCCAATGGAGCTGGGCCACTAGTGCTTATTGATGATGTGACTGCTGATAGAAGTAGGAGACTGAATTCTAAGGTGCACAGGACTATATTCGTTGCTCATATTATGAAAAACTGATCAGATAGCACTTCACAGTGCAAACAGATAATGATCCAAATCATACTTCAAAAGCAACCCAAAACTTTCTCAAAGCAAAAAAAAAGGATGTTCTATGACCAGGTTGGTCGCCTGATCTCAGCCCAACAGCACAACTCTTCATGTACTGAAGACAAAACTGAATGCAGAGAGACCCACAAACATGCAGCAACTGAAGGCGGCTGCAATAAAGGTCTGGCAGAACATCTCAAGGGTGAAAACACAGCATTTGGTAATGTCCATGGGTTCTAGACTTCAGACACTCATTTACTGCAAAGAATTTTCATCCAAGTATCAAAATAATCCTTACATTTAAAATCATGTAAGTCTGTCCAGTTACTTTTGAGCCTCAAAAATGGGGGCACTAAGCATAAAAATGGATTTAATTCCTAAACACTTAATGCAGTTCTTTAGTCAAACCCCTTGAATTAAAACTGAAAGTCTGTACTTCAATCTTACTTTGACTGTTTCATTTTAAATACACTAGTGTGGTAAAGAAGCAAAATTATTATTATTTTTGAAAAACTGCCATTGTCTCAAAACTAATGGAAGTAACAGAAGCTGGTTGAGAGAAAATGTTCTTATAAGGAACTGATGATGACTAAACATTTACTTCATTTTAAGTAAAAATTTGTAATAACCAGTCTGGAAAACACCACCTCAACATGACTAAACACTGTAATGTTCTGCGTCACCGCATAAACACAGACATGTCATAGTGCAGCTAAGGCATTACAAATAACACTGATGAATGATTCGCGCTTTTGTTTTCAGATGTTCCAGTGAGTCATGAGAGTGGGACCCTAAAAATGATGCAACTAAATGAAACCCACCAATTTCTCACTTTATTATTTACGTAAAAAAAGTTCTTACTGGCAAACGTAATAATGAAATTCTGAAATAAATAGAACCTTAAAACAAGGCGTACAGTATACTAACGATTTTAAATTATGAAAATATTAAGATTTGGATGTCAGTAGGTGGTTTTAGTATATTTTAAAGATATTTTCTACTAAAATTGGACCGTTTCACCACCTCTCATTAAATTAAACAATTAAAAGTAATCTCCAGTGTGCATGCGCACCATGCTTTTATTTCAGTGACAGTTTCTCCCTGTAGGTCATTGAACTAAAGATAAAAGTCAATTAAAGCTGTAGTCAGAGCTGGTTTTCCTATGTAGCATTTAACCCTCCCATGAGCCTCCCCAGTATGTGTGTGTGGAGGCATGCCGACACTAGAATCTCAGTCATTATGGTGTGTTTGGGTTATGACAGGGCACTCACACGCCACATGAGGGTGAGGGTGTCTGAGAGCTATGCGGGGACAGAGTATGTTATCTCCTGCTGACGTCTCAAGGCAGGGGCCACTGGTGACAGGAAAACAGAGAGGGAAAAGTGGTGACATCCTTTTGTAAAAACAAAACTCACACTGTAGCTGTGGGAATTTATATGGTCAGTCCTTTAAAAAATAGAAGGAAAACGATTTCATGTGATCATGAATAAACAGATGTTGTCTGTGGTGGATGAGCATAGGATATGTTTCATAACCACAAAAAACAAGCTTTAAGTGAAAGTAAACATGCAAACAAACATGACGGTGTTACTGTGCCCACAAATACAGTTTTCTGCTAAAAATGTATGATTCACTTTCACTGACGTAATGGAAAATAAAGTTCTGAATTCTGAAGCAGGGCAGATAAATAATTATCCAATTGCATCATTACGGACGTTTCTGCTGCTGCTCATTAAAAGGTAAGTGAGAACAGCTGCATGTCTTAAGTTGCCAATTTAAGGAAACAAGTGTCACCGCGGGAAGAAATAAAATAAGCACGATATACACTCACAGGCCACTTTAGTAGGTACACCCGTTCAACTGATTACTAATCGTCTCATCTTGTCTCATCATCTACCGCTTTGCCGGGGGTCCAGGTCACGGAGGCAGCAGTTCGAGCAAAGAAGCTGAGATTCTCCTCTCCCCAGCCACCTCCTCCAGCTCTTCAGGGGGGGACACCAAGGCGTTCTCATGTCAGCTGGGAGACATAGTCTCTCCAGCATGTCCTGGGCCTTCCCTGGGGTCTCCTCCCAGAGGGATGTGCCCAAAACACCTCAAGTGAGAGGCATGCAGGAGGCATCCTGATCAGATGCCCGAACCACCTCAACTGGCTCCCTTCGATG
>VUQH01088867.1:0-11554 GCA_015106775.1 Etroplus canarensis | reverse complement strand
GGGGGCACACCAAGGCATTCCCAGGCCAGCTGGGAGACACAGTCTCCAGCATGTCCTGGGGTCTCCTCCCAGAGGGATGTGCCCAAAACACCTCAAGTGAGAGGCATGCAGGAGGCATCCTGATCAGATGCCCGAACCACCTCAACTGGCTCCCTTCGATGTGGAGGAGCAGCGGCTCTACTCTGAGTCTCTCTCATATTACTAATGCAAATTTCTAATCAGATAATCACATGGCAGCAACTTAATGCATGTAGACAAGGTCAAGACAACCTGCTGAAGTTCAAACCGAGCATCAGAACATATAAGAAAGGTGCATTAAATAACTAAGTGTGACATGGTTGTTGGTGCTAGACAGGCTGGAGTTTTCCGGAGACTGCTGACATACAGGGATTTTCCCACACAACCATTTCTAGGGTTTACAGAGAATGGTCCAAAACAGAAAATATCTAATGAACGGCAGTTCTCTGTGAGAAAATGCCTTGTTGATGCCAGAGGTCAGAGAATGACCAGACTGCTTTGAGCTGATAAGAAGAAAACAGTTACTCAAATAACCACTTGTTACATCCAAGGTATGCAGAAGAGCATCTCTGAACGCACAACAGGTGGAACTTTGAAGCAGATGGGCTACAACAGTTGAAGTCCACACCAGGTTCCACTTTTGTCAGCTACGAACAAGAAATCAAGGCTACAATTTACATGGGCTCACCAAAACTGGACAACAGTAGAGTGGAAAAATGGTGGTTGGGCTCACGAGTCTCAATTTCTGCTACTGCATTTGGTGGTTAGGGTCAGAATTTAGCATAAAAACATTTAAGTATGGATCCATTGTGCCTTGTATCAATGGCTCAAGCCACTGGTGATGGTGTATTGGTATGGGGGATATTATCTTGGCACACTTTGTGACCCTCAGTGCCAACTTGAGTATGATTGCTGACCATGTCCATCCCTTTATGACCATAGTGTACCATCTTCCGATGGCTGCTACCAGCAGGAAAATATGCCATGTCAAAAAACTTAAGTCATCTCAAACTGTTTTTTGAGTTCAGTGTCATCAGATGGCCTCCACATTCACCAGAGCTCACTCCAGTAGAGCATCTTTTGAATGTGGTGGAACAAGAGATTCACATCATGGATGTACAGCCGACAAATCCGCAACAACTGCGTGATACAATCATGTCTGCAGGGATCAAAATCTCTGAGGAATGTTTCCAGCATGTTGTTGAATCTATGCTACTAAGAATTCAGGCAGTTCTGAATGCAAAAAGGGGCCCTACTCGACACTTGCAAGGTTGAACTAATGAAATGTCCAGCAAGTGTAAATAAAAGAATACCAAGAAATACGTAAAACAAAAATGTGTGTGAAAAAGAGAGGAAGGAAACGGGAAGCAATGATTGATGAGACCAACTTGATCTTTTAATGCTTTCTCTCAGACATCCCTTTAAGGACTTGAGAAGGCAGTGAAAACATAATACAATCTAATATCTAAAAACTGAGAGGCAAACGGTACATTTTGGCTCTGGAGGATGAAAAAAACCCATCAGTGATTAACTTTTCTGTGTTGGATTCCCATAAAATTTATAATCTCAATATTATTACAATAAATAAATTAGTCAGTGGCACTTTTTTCAAGTCACAACATCGACTATTCAGAGTTTCCGTTTCAAAAAAATTAATGTTAGCTTGTGGGAAATGCAGAGCAGTTCTGCAGAGAATCCAAAAATTCTATACTTGGAAATATATACATCTGGTATAAACCACTTTGGTGTTAAGAGAACATGTAACCCATCTTTATGTTGTGCAAAGAAAAACTGAGCGTTAAGAAGAGTCTCTTTCTTCATGACTTGATCAGCTGTCATGTTGTTTTTTCACTTTTATATATGAGTTCCTGATGCTGCACAGCTGAGAGCAATAAACAAAAAACACCATGTTCCTGTGAGTTCCTCAGGGGCAGTTTGATAGTGCTCATTGGGTCCTCTGGACAAACCGTGAAGAGATTTGGGAACAAAGTTCAGCTGGCTCCTTCCGTCACATCACTATAAAGGGTGCAACAGACCTGTTCCCGTAATGCATTAAGCTAGCCGGGTCAGCATGACAGGAGGAACGCTCCCAAACCACACCGCCTGCCCTGCAGATATAAGGATCCCATCTCAGGGCAAAAATGGGCACAGAAGATAAAATCTAATAATCTTAAAACTAACACCACATTCAGTCCAGTCTGAAGTTCCAACGTCACAGAACACAGCAGGAGACTCTCCTACTTGTCATCACCACCACTGCGTTTGTATTTCTCCTGAAACTCAGCGTGCTTCTGCCGCAGGATTTCCATTTGTTTCTTAAAACCATTGACCCTGAAAAAAAAACCAGATATGAAATGCTGTCAGAAAACCAAATGTGCCATCAGTGAGGAGAAAAAAATGAATTTGAAAGAGCTCTTGGACTCACCGTGCCCTTTCTTTGGCTTCATTGTAAATTTCCAGGATGACTCTGTCCTTCTCATCCATGAAGTTGTTGTGAACTTCTTCCAGTTTCCTGAAAGAGTTGGAGAGAGACAATTCTAGTTTAGAGAATAACTTTACTTAACCTAAAAACTTGGTGCTCAGCAGGTGCTCTGTATGCTCGATTTTATTTATGGGTTTGTACAGCTGTTATAGCAGCTTCTCACATCACAAAGCAGTGAATCTCAACAAACACATGTGGCACCAGGTCAGTGTGTGAAAACAAACTCGAGGCCACAAGTGATGAGGCTGTGCCAGCACACATGGCACTGAGGCACGTCCACAAAATTCCTTGTTCATCTGGACATGAATAAGCAGCAAACAAAAGGAAACAATATAGATGGACTGAAAGACAGAATAGGAGCAAGAGGAAGTTTACCAAATACAAACTTCTTTCTTTCTAATATTTACACCTTAAATTCTGAACCATTTCTGTTTTAAGAGCTGAACACTCAGTGGGTGTCATGTGTGAATGTTTTACTTGAAGAAGACAGCGTGGGCTCCAATGCTCAGCATCATAGCAATGACACAGTACACCACCAGGCGGAAGTTCCTCCTTCTCCTCTTCTGTTGCTTCTCGGCTGTCATCTCCGGAGCCTGTGCCTGATGAAACTGCTCCCAGTAACGAACGTTGTCCTGGGTGTCCATACTGATGGGAAAGTCATAAAAGATTGATCATCATTAGTGACACCAGAAACAGTGGTGGGACACAGTGATCAGGGTAATACAACTTGTGAATGTAATAATATTACAATTTTGTTGTAATCTGAGTGTTTGTTTCGCAGTTAAATGAGTGAATTATCAAGTTACTTTTTGGAATAAGGAATCCCTTACCGGATTTCCCTGTTTATTTTGTCATTTTGTCATTACCATAGACTGCATATAAAAGACGCATGTAACTTCCAAGACTTCAAAGTAAAGCCAACACTTTCCTCAGGAGTTTATGGGTTCAATCACAAGTTTCAAGTCTTAAATACAACATAAAAGTAACTTTCTGAATGGTCTTGCCAAAGTTGTTGTGAAAGGTTTTTCTTAACCAATGAAAGAAGTCTGCGATTATCCACTTTAGCCATCTTCTGTGGTCTTTGGGCCTTTTGGTGGTGTTGAGCCAGCCAGTGGCTCATTTTGATTTTGAATTTAAGAATTTTCCAGTTTGTTGTTTTGGCCACCGGCTGCCACGGGTGAGTATTGAGCCAGTGCCACATCAGTGGCCCTCTGGTTCCCAACCATTCACAGTCACTATGGTCCACTGCCCCCTCCCCCGTTTTGTTCCTTAATCTGCTTGGCAGTGAACACTCTTATTTAAAGAGGTTCCTTGTTAACTAGTTTGCACCAGCATTACTTCCCAATCCCAAGAAGAAGCTGTGGATACTCACATTGGTGAATAGCTAGGCTGACGATCAGTCAGTTTACAGGTTTAGCACAAAGGGCGAAGATCTTCCAGGAGCAAGCTATGAGTAAATGGCAATCTAACAAATAGTGGACTTCAGGCACTGGACAGTCTGACCACTTCCTGATGCGAGTCACGTCAGTAAGAACACGTCATTTCTTTATTAAAAATTGTAATTTCCTGATTTGGGGATGTGTATGATACAAGGGTTTATTTTTTTAAAATAATAACAAAGTGAACTGTCACATGCTGTAGGCTCAGACTGATGGATGACTTCCATATGTTTATAAGCCACTACTACATGTCATTAATTTTTTTCTACTCTCTCCTGCCTTGAGGCAACTTTTATTGTGAACTGGCGCTATATAAGAAAAACTGAATTGAACTGAATTTGTAATTTGTCCTTGTCTCTCTATACTCCCCTTTTTTCTCTCTTCTTTCCCCTCACCCAGTCAGAGTAGATGGCTGCCCCTCCCTGAGCCTGATTCTGCCAGAGGTCTCTTCCTGTTAACCTGAAGTTTTTCCTCCCTACTGTCACCAAGCAATGCCCATAGGGGATTGTTTAATCGTTGGGTTTCTCTAATATCGCAGGGGCTTTACCTTACACTATTAAGCCCCTGTCACACCTTAATGATTTAACAAGCTTATGCCGACGCATACAAGTTCCTCTAAAACACTGGCATATGCAGAACAATGATGTTAAATGGACGTATACATAACGTATTGCTAACATATATAGAATGTAATACCAATGAATGCAAGCATATTGCCGGCATTCACAACTTGAAGCCCATTTAAACCCCTTCCCTTAAATGCAGCACATACACAATTAAATGGTAGCTGTGCGTTAGAAACGCGTTCAGTATGACTGGAACATGTCAAATACGTCTACAAACGTCAATATCTGTTGGAGGTAAGTTTGATATATGTTACAAATATGCTAAAAATACGTTACTCACAGGTTATTAATATGGCTTGGGTAAGCTAGACATTATCTTCATGTACTTCGACATAAAAGTAACGTGAGTCACTGTATGCATAAAGTACCTGTGACATATGGTTTGTGTATGCGAGACGTATGAGCCACACGCTGGCAAACATCGGAGATTTTGTGCACGCTCAAAATTTTCCAGCGACTTCATCGTATACCAGCAGACAACAGCATACTCTTAACTTATACAAAACTTATCTAGAACTTAATCAATGTATGCCAGTGTATGTGCGGATTTTTTCCTATGTCGGTATACACTTGTTAAATCATCAAGATGTGACAGGGGCTTTAGCAGTTTAAGATGACTGGCACTATATAAACAAAACTGAAATGATTCCTGAGAGTTTTACAGCCAACAAAAACTGCATCTTGAGCTCACAATTTTTCAACTGTGATCTGTCTTTTTGTAGCAGGAGAACATCAGCCAGTTCCTTTCCAAAGCATTAAGAGAAGCTGTTCTTGCACTCCAGCCCTGAACCTCTTCAGATGTGGCAAACCTGTACATAAGAGCACTGCTTTAAGTATCAGCTGCATTTGACAATAAATGGTCTTTACCCTTTAGGCTGAGTCCGTGTGACAACTAATTGAGCCCATGAGAAAATAGAATCAGTGACTGAACACATCTGAGGCTGACAATTTCCTGTTTTGTGCTAAATATTGGAAATGCGCATACTCCCAAATGCTGCCTGGAGTTCATGTGACAATTTCCTGCTTTTAGAAGGTTCTGTTTATTAATTATTATTATAAATTATTATTAAGAAGCAGACACACGCTGCTTTGCATGAATCCTCACCTGCCTCTGTAGCTGTTGTGACTGTAGGTAGATCTGAAGGCCTGTCTCCCACCATAAGGCTCTCGGATTTTGAAGTCATACTCCTTCCTGCTTAGGTCTTTGCTCAGCACCCTGTAGGCCTCGTTCAGCTGTACAAACTGGCTGTGTAGTGCCGGGTTTGACGGGTCGCTGTCTGGGTGCAGCTGCATGATAAGTGGGCCAGAGTCAGTGATAAAGTCTCCTCATAAAACAAACAATGAAGGAAGACATATTCTGGTGCAGGCTGATTGTCTGATCATGTACACTTCCGTTAACACAGAAAATTGTTCCTGCTTTTTATGTTAAATAGATGTTTGGGTTGCACTTGGAGCTAGGTTTCTTTCTCACCCCTTAATGAGGCCACAACCACAAGGTAAATACACGTCCATCCTTATTTAAACTGGAAGCCACAGCAGGAAAACAAACAGTAAAAAAGCCTACTGTGGGAACGGGTAACAAGTACAAACTCGGTTGTGAAATGCTGCCCTCGTGTGGCCAGACATTTTGCTTAAACACAAATGAGGACGATACCTTCTTGGATTTATCAAAAAAGGCATTTTTTATTTCCTCCAATGTGGCATCAGATTTGACTCCCAGGAGGTCATAGTAGGTTGCAGCTTTTCTGTGGTGAGAAAGCAAAGAACTCAAAACCAGGCAGACATTCAGACCTGTTTGAATACAGAGTACACAAACACAATCACCAATGTGCTCTTTGTAAGTCTGGTTAAACATAACACACACACACACACACACACACACACACAATCACTGTCTACCTGTGCATGTAGCTCTGGGAGAACAGCCGCAGTCCACTCTTGTAGCACCAATAACAACTCTGACACACGCGTAGATGAGCTTCCAACTGCATGATGACGTTTCCGAGGTTCCACACAGATGACTTCTGCAGAGAGGAAATAGTGTAATAATGCAAAGAAGGATCATTACAACCAAATCAAGACATTAAGTACTAAGTGGGCAGGTTCCAAAGATTACAAATTTAAATATGTTTAGGCTATAACTGTAAAGTTAGAACCAGGAAATAACATAGGGTTTTATTTCTTACAGATAACGTTTTTAAAAAAGGATTTCTTGGAGACAAATTTTTGTTCTCCAAAGTTTTAACAATCATGTAGAAGGAATTATGAAAATCTGCATTAAAAAAATCAAACATATCCAAAGTATAAACATTATGACAAAATACATCACCCAGGTTCTTAAGTCTCTACTTCGATTGCCAGTAACCTTCAGAATCCTTTTTTAATATTTATTCATAACTGCTATATTATGTTGTAATACAACCTTACATAAATAGGGAGTGGAGTGTTAGCAATGCCAAGTCAGAAATAAAACAAGGAGAAGTGGCTTTAAGTCATTATGCAGTAAAATGCTAACATCAACACCTGATGGTCTCAGAAAGGCCTCAGGCTTTAAGGCTGGGAAAAAAAACATTGTTCTCAGGTGCTTTTAATTAAATGTTCTGAGTCATCAAAGCATTATTCTCTTAAAATGTTATGTCTATTTATTATTTACATTTTTCTTATTTTTGTTTTATATAAATTCATTTTTTTATTCAATTCTTTAACATTTTTACTCATTTGATCTTGTTTTAACTAAATCTGTGTATGAAACAAGCTAAATAAAAATTGCCTTCATTTTTTTTAGAACTGCTTGTTTATTTTACCCTGTTGGTAAAAGATCATCAAAGAGTCAATTCTTTAGTACAAGCCCATAATTTGTTTTGTCATGTTACATCTGGGCCATAAACAACATTATAACACATGATGAATTGCCCACTAAAATACACTCACTGGCTACTTTATTAATTTACAACTGTTCAACTGGACATTAACGCAATTACTTAATCACACGGTAGAAACTCAATATATTTAGGCAGTAGATATGGTGAAGCCAACCTGCTTTAATTGGCTTTGAACATGACATGGTTGTTGGTAGCAGACAGCCTGCTCTGAGTATTTCAGAAACTGGTGATCTACTGGGATTTTCCCACACACGATCATCTCTAGGGTTTACAAAGAAAATATTCAATCAGCAGCAGTTCTCTGGGGAGAAAATGTTTTGCTGTTGCCTGAGATCAAAAGCGAATGGCCAGACTTCTTCAAGTTGATAGGAAAGCAACGGTAACTCAGACACTCACTCATTACAACTGAGGTATGCAGCACCTCTGAAAGTGCAACCTGTGAAACCTTAAAGAATCAGAATCAGAATACTTTATTAATCCCTCGGGGGAAATTACTTAAAGAAGATGGGCTACAGCAGCAGACCACCACACTGGGTGTCACTCTTGTCAGCTAAGAACAGGAAACTGTGGCTACAGTTTGCACGGGCTCACCAAAACTGGACAACATAATACTGAACTACTGCTGCCCAGTCTGATGGTTCTCAATTTCTGCTGTAGCATATGGCCTAAACAACATTAAGTCATGGATCCACCCTGCCTTGTATAAATGACTGAGGTTGTTGGTGGCACACTTTGGCACACTCTGGGCCCCTTAGAACCAACTGATCATTGGTTAAATGCCACAGCCTACCTGAGTACTGCTGCTCACCATGTCCATCCCTTTATGGCCATCTTCTGACGGCTGCTTCAAGAAGAGTAATGCACCATGTCACAAAGCTCAAATCTTCCTAAACTAGTTTTCTGAACAGGACAATGTACTCAAATGACCTCCACGGTCACTAGATCTCAGTCCAATAACACACCACTGGATTGTGGTGGAACAAGGGATCTGCATCATGAATGTGCAGCTGCAGCAACTGCGTTATGCTATCATGTCAGTATGAACTAAAATCTCTGAGGAATGTTTCCAGCAACTTGTTGAATCTAAGCCATGAAGAATGAACGCAGTTCTGAAGTGCAGTACTGGCAATTGTATCTAATGAAGTGGTCAGTGAGTGTATAATGTGATGACATAATTTCTATTTTTATTTTACTTTAGTTTTGGTAGTATATCCAATCGTTTCAGTTAGTTTAGTTAGTTAGTTCAGTTAGTTTTAGTAGTGTCTAGTATAGTTAACTGTAGTAACTTAACTGCAAACTGTTCTCTCTGATTTTTACCTTTCACTGTGTTTCTATTAAAAATGTTGACGTCAGCATCTGTCCCCTCTTCTGTGGCCACGTGACTGAGGAGCACAACAGAGAACGAGGTGAATGAAATATTTTCAAAGGACAAAACAACCGAAACTATCAGTTAGTAGCGGGACATGTCTTTCAATCTGCTGTCTTTCATTTTGGCTACATAGCTCTGACCCGCTCACTTTGCACTTTTCCTCTTTTCACCGCCACACAACCCGCTGCCACAGTGGCTTCTGAGTGTACACATGAGTTATTTTATGTAACAATAACGTCAGTGATGTAAACACGAGTTTCCAGCAGGAACACTTTGTTCTACCATCAGAGGAGGCGTGCTAATGCTTGCGTGATTAGCATTAACAGCCAAACTACATCCCTATCAGCTTGTTAAAACGGTCTGATTTAACTAGTGCCGTTTTTAAAATATGTATAACAAATAACAAGAACAGGCATAAAAGCAGATGTTTAAGGTACAGAAGCAACATACCAGCGGACTTCGGTTTCGTAACACTAGAGTCCAGCTCGTCAACCCTGTGTCTGTCAAACCGGAACAAAAACGTGTACCTTCAAAATAAAGGCACCATTAGTTTCAATATTAAAGGCCATTTGAGTGCCCAGAGCAATATCATTATAATGAATTAAAACTATGTATAAAAAACTGTTTAGATAGCTGACATAAACATTTTAAAAACTAGCCTAAAAATAACCAAAACACCATCATGTTCTTACATTACTAACTAAAATAAAATAAAATAATATGGAGAATCTCTTTAGTTTCCTGATGACCAGAAGTATAGTATAAGTATAGTAAGTATAGTATAGTCTTTGTGGATCTTGAGAAACCATATGATAGAGTGTCAGGAGAGGAAGTGTTGTACTGTATGAGGAAGTCAGAAGTGTGGTATGTAGTATGTGAGGGCGGCGCAAAATATGTATGAGAGCAGTGAGACAGTGAGGTGTGAGGTAAGAGTGACAGATGGGTTGAAGGTGGGATTACATCTGAGAGCCTTCTTGTTTGCAATGATAATGGGCAGGCTGACAGATGAGGTCAGGCGGGAGTCTCCCAGGAGGAGGGGGAAGAGAGTCTGAAGAGGTGGAGGTATGCACTGGAGAAGAAAGGAAGAGAGGAATGAAAATCAGTAGAAGCAAGACAGAACACGTGTGTGAACGAGAGGGAGGCAGGTGGAATGATGAAGATGCAAGGAGTAGAGGTGGTGAAGGTGGATGAGTTTAAATACAATTCAAAGCAATGGACAGATCACAAGAGAGGTGAAGAAGAGGGCGCAAGCAGGGTGGAGTGGGTGGAGACGAGTGTCAGGAATGATTTGTGACTGAAGGAAAAAAGCAAGAGTGAAAGGAAATGTTTACAAGAAGGCAGTGAGACCTGCTATGATGTGTGGTTTGGAGACAGTGGCACTGACAAAAAGACAGGAAGTGGAAAAGTTAAAGATGTTGAGATTTTTGCTGGGAGTGACCAGGATGGACAGGATTAGAAATGAGTACATCAGAGGGACAGCGCAGGCTGAGAAGTTTGAAGACAAAGTCAGAGAGTCAAGACTGAGATGGTTTGAACATGTTCAGAGGAAGGATAGTGGGTATAATGAACAAAGGATGTTGAGGATGGAGCTGCCAGGCAGGAGGAGAAGAGGAAGACCTCAGAGGAGGGTCCTGGATGAAGTGAAAAAGGACATGCAGAGGGTTGGAGTGACAGAAGAGGATGCAAGGGATAGGATGAGATGGAGGCAGATGATCTGCTGTATCCCTAACGGGGCAGTCGAAAGAAGAAGAAGAAATGTCATCACTCTTAATCTAAAGTCATTTTTGGTCAAAATTACAACACAACCAGTCTCAGAGGGCATTGGTGCATATTTTTATGTCTAAATATCTGTCAGCTGTTGGTATTGTAAAATCTGTTCTAAACTTTTACATGTGCATCGGCTGTAAGTGAATACAAATCACTGAATGCCCTGTTACTCATGTTTGTCAATAAAGAAGATGGCATAATACAGTTTGTCTTCTGATTTTTCTTTCTGGACATATAACACAAAATAACCCATTTTATTAATAGCCGAGTCATTTCTCACATAGAATATTTTTACATTTTTACTTTCATTTTCCAAGTACCTCTAATGTCGCCATACGTTGCCCAGTGAGGATGTGTATTTTGATTATGATGGGAAGTTGTGGGTGACAGTGGGTAGCTTGGCAGATCACAAAGACGTATGCAAACACGCCCCTACACGTGTTTTCCCAGGATGTTATGTGAGCGCCTACAGAGGAGAATAAAAGAGTGTCCTTAAATTTATGTGTTTTTAAATTTATTCAAATGGGGCATTTTTAAAAATATGCACAATCATTGCATTTTAGAACAATCGCTCCGCGGGCGTCGCTATCACTACAACCCTCCATCTGGCCCTCACACACCTGGACCGCAAAGACACCTATGTACGAATGCTGTTCATCGACTTCAGCTCAGCATTCAACACAATAATCCCTCAGCAGCTCATTGAGAAACTGAGCCTGCTGGGCCTGAACACCTCTCTCTGTAACTGGATCCTGGATTTCTTGACTGGGAGACCCCAGTCAGTCTGGATCGGGAACAGCATCTCCAGCACCACCACACTGAACACTGGAGCTCCTCAGGGCTGTGTGCTCAGTCCACTGCTGTTCACCTTGCTGACTCATGACTGTGCAGCAATGCACAACTCAAACCACATCATCAAGTTCGCTGATGACACGACCGTGGTGGGTCTCATCAGCAAGAACGATGAGTCA
>VUQH01088866.1:0-27813 GCA_015106775.1 Etroplus canarensis | reverse complement strand
CACCAAGTCTCCTTGTCTTCTTTCCATAAGTACGTTAACTAAATTAGACCTAGCTCCTTCTTCTTATTCTCCTTTATCCTTTTCTTCTTCTCCTTCTTCTTCTTCTTCTTCTTTCAGCTGCTCTCATTAGGGGTTGCCATAGCGGATCTTCTGCCTCCATCTCACCCTAAATCCTGCATTCTCTTCCCTCACACCAACCCTCTGCATGTCCTCATTCACTACATCCACGAACCTTCTCTACGGTTTTCCTCTTCTCCTCCTGCCTGGCAGCTCCATCTTCAACATCCTTTGCACAATATATCAACTATCCTTCCTCTGAACATGTCCAAACCATCTCAGCCTTGCCTCTCTGACGTTATCTACAAACTTCTCAACCTGAGCTGTCCCTCTGATGTACTCATTTCTAATGATGTCCATCCTGGTCACTCCCAGTGAAAATCTCAACAACTTCAATTCTCCAAGCCATACATCTTCAATTCATCTCCAGCTCTGCTTCCTGTCTTCTTGTCAGTGCCACCGTCTCCAAGCCATACATCATAGCAGGCCTCACTACCATCTTGTAATCCCTCCCTTTCACTCTTGCTGTTGTCCTTCTGTCACAAAGCACCACTGACAATCGTCTCCACCCACTCCACCCTGCCTGAACTCTCTTCTCCACCTCTCTTGTGCTCTGTCCATTGTTTTAGAGGGTTGATCCCAGGTATTCAAACTCATCCACCTTCACTACTGTACCTCTACTAATGCATCTTCACCATTCCACCTGCCTCCCTCTCATTCACACATGTGTACTTTGTCTTGCTTGTACTTTCATTCCTCTTCTCTGCAGTGCATACCTCCACCTGTCCAGGCTCCCTTCCACCTCCTCCCTACTCTCACTACAGATCACAATGCCATCTGTGAACATCATTGTCCAAGGACACTCCTGCCTGAACTCATTTGTCAATCTGTCCATCACCGTTGAAGCCCTACTGCTGCTCGATGATCATCACCTCTCTTCTTAACCTAGCTTCACCAAATCTTTTCCATATCAGATGTTATAATTTCAACTCACTGTTTTACAGAAAGCAACTGCTATAACATATGAATGGAAAATAGCATTGTAACGGAGGTTTTTCAAAGTTCATATAGATTGGTAATGATTTTGTAGCAAGTGTTTTGGGTTGAATATTACAACACCCTAATCTATCTACCTGCAGATTTAATGGACACCAGGATATACAAACCGCATTCATGAAATCAGTCATTCCTGCTAAAAGAAGGGAAAGGTTTTTGATGAGTTTGCCTCCAAATAAGTTTTTAAAAGCTTTTCCTCCCATAGGTGACACTGCACATCCTTATCCTTCTGTGCTATGCTTTCATTTACTGCACAGTATATACTACCAACAGCAGCCAATGCGTCTGGCTCATCCCACCAGAGAAAACCTATAAGTACACATCTTTACTACAGTGACAAGTGAACATGTCTGCCACAGTGCAACTGAAACTAGGAGAGACAACAATACAGCCGGTGTATGTGTTTTCCCAGTTCAGCTGTTAAAAAGCAGATGATTGGCTCTTTGGGGGGAGAGGCAGCACAACAGTGGTCTTTGGCAGAGCAGACTTCTTCTATAGATTTCTATTCGGAATCCTGTTAGTGCCATGTGTTTGCCTTATGTTATCTCAGGGGTTTTATCTGCACCTTTTGTTTACTCTTCCTCCTTTCACCAGCACTGCTCACCCCTCAGAGGATCTAAATGCACTGCCAAAAAATGCCAGTCACAGCGAGGTAGTGATGTAGTTTAATCACTGCTGTCATGTACTTTAATCAGTTGATGTGGGTAGAGGTGGAAAGAACAAGGTCGCAGATACAAAAGGTGGAAATAAGCTTCCTCGGAGAGGGTGTCTGGGCTCACTCTTAGAGATAGAATGAGGAGGTCAGTCATTTAGGAGCAACTCAGAGAAGAGGTGCTGCTCCCCTACATGGAAGAGAGAGTTGATGTGGTTTGGCCATTTGACTAGGATGTCTTCTGAAGGTGTTTCTGCCAATCATGTGGAAAAGAAAGTTTTCACAGGACTCTATGTAATCTACACAGAATTAAGCGGGTGAACAGCAGCCAGGTACTGCTAATCTAATCCACCTGATGTATTTATCATCAGCATGACGATGATCTGGGCTTGTTTTGCAGCCACCAGGCTTGGGCACCTTGCAGTCATTGAGTCAACATGAACTCTGCTCTATACCAAAGTACTGCAGAATCAAATGTGAGACCATCTGCCCAACAGCTAAAGCTTGGCTGAAATTGGTTCACATAACAGTAAAATGATCTACAACAGAATGGCTGAAAAAGAAAAGAATCAAAGTGTTGCAATGACCTGCTAAATTCTGTGGTGGAACCTTAACCCATATGAACCCAGACCCATTTTTCCTTAAGGATTTCATAAGTTAAGGTTAAGCATAAAGCTCTTTGAAGAGGATTATAGAACACTTCAAGTGTTTACTACACCTGTGTCACTGTGGGTTCTTATGGGCATAAACCAATGGCAACAAACAAAAAAAATCCTCCACAGTGATGTAAGAGATTGATAAAGTCACAAAGAAAACAATTACTTCAAGTTATTGCTGCTAAAGATGGTTCCACAAGCTTCTAAATCATGGGAATTATACTTAGTTTTTCACATGACTGCATAAAGTCTTGTGAAAACTTTCTTTTTTTGAAAGCTGGGGAGAGGAGGGTCTGGGCAGTTCTATTAGACTGTTGCCCCTGCGACCCCTATACACAGATGAGAAAATTAATGGACTGAATGGTTGTATGCACAGATAAGCACATAGTCGTACAAATTCAGCATGCAGGGACATTAAGAATCACACAAAAATTCTGACGTCTCATGCTTGCTGAACCACAACATGAAAGCTTCTGAGTCATTACACTGCATCTGTGATTACAGCAACTCTTTCATACCCCAAAACAAGAAACAGGTAGTGAAATCAAAGAGTCCTGGCAAGCGACTTAGCTAAAGAGAGAGAGGGAGACAAAAAGAGAGACAGAAACAGCAGACAAAAGAGAAAGCTATTGAATAAATATGAAAGACATTAAGGGAAAGTAAAAAAGAGCATAAATAAAATGCAAATAAATAAAATGTTTAAAGGAAGAGTAAAATGGCAAAGAGGAAGCAACAGAGGCCAGTGACTGAACTGAGGAACAAAGTCCAGCATCATTCATTGCCATGGGCATCTTGTTTATGATGTGATGAAGGCTCTCTCTCTCTAAAAAAAAAAATCACTATATCTCTGCAATCATGAACCACTCATGAATGAAATGTTTACCACATGAAAGGGTGGGCACAGAGTTTTAAAAGACCACAACTAACCATATATGTGTGTGTGTGTGTGTGTGTGTGTGTGTGTGTGTGTGTGTGTGTGTCCATGCTTTTACAGTAAACAGCTGTTTAAACAGCTTTTTAAAGCATAATGTCAGAGCAAGTTCTATTGCTTAAAGTGTGTATCTAATTACAGTAAAACTGACAAATACCTGCAAACTTTAAGAGGAGTATAAAAATGCATTTTCAAGCACATCAGATTTGGTCAGGAGAACACTTTTTTGGGGGAAAAGTGTCTGCTATAATTCAGACGCTGATATACCAAATTACTGAGCATTTGCTTAAAGCTGAACTCATGTTCAACTTTCTGCTGTCACAGAGTCACAGATCTCTTGCCAGACATCACTCCATTCTCTCAGTGGAGTGATTCTCTCAGCTCTCATTTGAAATAAATGACCACTGGCTACTTTGTTTCTTGTATCAAGTCAGCAAACGGTCAGAGAAACAGACAGGCAAGAGATAAAAGAAAGAAGGCACTGTTTGAGACGTCTTCTATTTCCAAAGATTTTCTTTTTTTCCATCTTTTCATCAGTCTCTTCACCATTCCCTCACTCCTGCCCATACAATCTCTAATGATTGACTGGTGCTCTTCACTGCACTCCAAACTCCCTTGCATCTCTCTGTGGAATGTTTCCTGCTGCCCTCACCACTTCTTTTTCTGTCCTTCATTATATCTGTCTCTCTCACTCTCTTCTCCTTCATCTTCTGTCTGTGAAGTATCTAGATGTCATCTCTTTTTCTCTACATTTCAGCTCTGCATCATTTGACAAGCTATTATCTGTGCATGTTGATTGTGAATTAAGATGCCCTTGATAGGTACCTGTCCTTTACAAATATTTTGGTGAGCAGAATGACTTTTTAAATTTCTTAAAGGTCCTGAACTAACTTCACAATCCTATTTAGAGTCATAACTTCCTCAGTGTGTGTGCATGTGTTCCTCTGTGTGCTTAATTAACCCCTCCTGTTTCTCTCAGCTCACACCATGGGACCACTCATCATTTTAATCACCTGAGCCACAGGAGAGTGATTTTCATTTTTATTTATATATTTAAAGTAATGTGAGGAGTCAGGATATGATTTTTTGTGACTTCTGAATGGCAATGATTCATATCAGACAAAAGATCAAAATTTTAAACTCAGAGTATGTAAAACAAACAGTTTTGGCAAGTTTTCCCATTGTCTAATAAAGATCAGACTAGATACTCATCTGTGTTGGCCTATATTTATGGACTGTAATTTGGCTTACTAATAACAGACCGTGTGTCTACATCATGCACTGTGACAATATGTGCATTTTATGTTTTATATAATTAATGCTTAGTCACATCAGAAATAAAAAGAAGGGGGAGAATTTTCAGACATGCCACAACATTTAAAGGTTACTTAAAATGTTTTTTCTGTGATATATGTAGTTGATGTTCATAATAAATAGGACAAAAGTTTCAAATAGTTAAGTCTTTGCACAAGTAAACCCTGAACACCAACAGCCTGTGCTCCAGACTGCTGTAATTTTTGACTCATGGCTCAATATAATGTCAATTAGAGGATACACAGATCAGGCACATCATTATGACCACTGACAGGTGAAGTGAATAACATTAAATAATCATCATTAACATGGCACCTGTTACTGGGTGGGATATATTAGGCAACAAGTGAACAGTTTTTCCTCTAAGTCAATGTGTTAGAAGCAGGAAAAGTAGGTAAGTGTAATGATTTGAGTGAGTCTGATAAGGGACAAATTGTGATGGCTAGATGACTGGGTCAGCGCATCTCCAAAACTGCAGCTCTTGTGGGGTGTTCCTGGTCTGCAGTGGTCAGTATCTATCAAAACTGGTCCAAGCAAGGAACAGTGGTGAACTGGTGGAGTCCATGCCTTGATGGATCAGGGCTGTTTTTGGCAGCAAAAGGGGGACCAACATGATATTAGGCAGGTAGTTCTGATCGATGTACTCAATAATCAATAATATGCATCATCTTAGGCACACAATTCTGTGGGAACAGAAGCTCCACCTCCTGTTCAAATGTGCTTTTTGAAATGAGAAGCCAATAAAAAGAAAGTTGGCTTGAAGGACTGCAGAAATGCTCATAGCAAGGGCTTTAACTGTCATGCAAAATATACTTCAGCAGAATCCAGGAAACAAGAAAATATAGAGTTGGAAATATGCATTATGGATCACCATTAAAACCACTGACAGGTGATATGAGTACAATTGCTCAACTTATTAAAAGGCACTATTTTATTGGAAATCCTTAGGCCTTGGCATTCATGCGGATCTTACTTTAACATGTAACGCCCACCTAAACTTGCTGTCCTACTGAACAAACAACTCACAGTTGGCAAGGAGTTGTTCTTTAATAAAACAAATTTATTGAAATCACTTATAAGCCAGAAAACAAAATGCAAGGGGAGTCAGTGGTACATAAATTATGTAAATAAGTTCTGGGAATTTGTGTGACTGGCTGGTGCTAGCAAGTTACTGGCTGGCTAGTGTATGGATGGTCAGCTCACAAACTATAGTTTACCAGCTGTCATTATGCCACAAAGTTTCTAAAACCACATATTAAAAAAAAAAAAATGTGCCAAAAGATTGTCAGGTTGTGGCTATAATCAGCTTATGTGTTCGACATAAGCCAGCAATGTGTTGTCATATGCTCAGATCAGTTCACCCAAAGTCTTGAGAGGTTTTAAAAATAACACCATCACTTGATATACTCCTCACTCCAAACACTAAGTCAAGCTAATACAGCTATGTAGAAGAAAGTCTTGCATTTTAAGAATTTCTTCATAAACATTTTTTCATCTGAATATAACGAGTCATTTTTTCGTGCTCCCTTATAAAAGAAATTCCAAATATCAATTGAATAATTGTGCAGGATAATTACCATTAAATTACAGAAAACTGCTCCTTTGGACTAAATTTTTGGTTCATTTTTTCTTTGAGATATAAAGGCATGTAATTATCACTTTTATCTTTCCTAACATATCAGAGCATGAAAGTGTTCCTGTCACAATTTCAAATCAGCTATAGCAAGCCACCATTATGTATTATGCATTTTGTAATATAATATATAATATAGTTATTTAATATAGTTAATGATCATTTCTGTGTCTGAACATAACCTTAATACTATTAATTCAATGTCACAGAAAAAAAGGACTTTATACAAACTTTACACCAAATACAGTAATTTTTTTTAACCAGTACTTGTTCCATCTCATTATAATTATTTTAAGTTCCTTTAGCAACATTTTACTGTCTCAGACACTTTTTATTCAGTGCTTGTTAAAACCTCAAGTCACACAGCTATCACATGAACTTGGCACTAGGATGAAAAATTAAAAAAAAAAACAAAACAGTGACACAAGACATTTCACAATAATATTTTAACTTTTTGTCACTGCAGCTTAATTGGGCCAGAGCTCAGTGGTCCCTGTTATCCACCAAGTGCCTCATTACCTTCTACTAACAGCTTTTGGATTTTTTTTCCCTCTAACCTATACTGGTCTAGGATCTGTGTGTGTCACATAACAGCACACAGGGTATTTCATGAAAAAAATAATACAGCTGTATTTGAACAGCCATATTTTTTTTGTCTTTTAGTGTAGCTCTTATTGACTTGCAAATCTCTATGAGCTTCAGCCAGTAGCTCAGAGTCAAACAAATTTCGAGCTGTGCATAAAAATTTTATCATAATGTATACAGCTAGGGTGGCCTTGTTGTCACTAGCTTACTTTCATTTTCTCTCTCCTAACTGACATAACTGTGATCCCACTGTGCACAGCTCTAACCAATTAAAATACCCAGCATGGACTGATGTGGAACATCATCAGTCATCAAACTGCTGACCAGGTTCTAGAAAGCAATGTTTTACACCTTGAGCAGGAGAATTTGGAGTAACTGCATATCCACCTTTCTAGCATGAAAGTTAAATAGTCTAGTTTCAATGCCTGATGATGTGCATGCTTAACAAAGATTGGGCAGGAAATTATATATATTACCGTTGCAGTTGTGCTTTACACATTCCCAAATTAATAAAGGGAACAGAAGGCAATAAAATGATAAGGAAATAATGGCCCTTTTTATTTGGTGACTTTATTTAGGGAACACATAAAGACCTTCATATTATTTATTTAGTTCTACTAATGAAAGTTTGTATCAATAAAATATAGCAACTATTCTAATTGAATATAGATTCGACTGAAGTTAACAAGTCATTTTTTGCTTGTTCTTTGCTGTTTTTTTAACGCAACAGTAGTGATAGCTGACACTAGCTCTGTTACAACTAAAAGTAGTTTGCAGGTTTGCATGACATGTGAAGAAGAAAGTTTTCACAGGACTCTGTGTAGTCCTGTTAAAAAAAAAAAAGAGAATTAACTTAAAGTAACCATTTTCTGTAAGGCTTTATCAGTCTCATCATTGATGAGGATTTCTGCTCTCTCTTCTTTACAATGTTGCTTCACTTCAGGTCTCTTGAAAGAATTGATGTTTAGACTTTGTCTGGTCCATTATAACACCTTGATTCTTTTCTTTTTCAGCCATTCTGTGGAGGTCTGCTGGTATTCTTGGGTTCATTGTCTTGGTGCATGGCATTATTTTAGCCAAGATTCAGCTGTCAGGCAGAAAGCCTCACATTTGACACTAGAAAAATTTGTAATACAGGGGAGTTTCCAGTTGATTCAATGACTGCAAGCTATTGAGGCCCTGTGGCTGAAAAAGAGGCCTAAATTATCCCCCCTCTACCACCATGCTTAACAGTTGGTGTGAGGTCTTTGTGCTGATCTGCTGTGTGTTGTTTTCACCAGAAGTGCTGTTGTGTCTTATGGCTAAACATCTCCAATTTGTTCATCTGTTAAAAGGAAATTGTTGTGAAAGTTGTGATTTTTTTCAGATGCAACTTTGTAAACTTTGCTGCCATGTTCTTTTTAGAGAGCAACTCTTCCAAACAAGCAATGCTTGTTCATTCTGTAATGGCATTAACATTTAACATGCTAACTGAGGCCTGTCAGAGCAGGTCAGAAGGAGTTGCACAGTGTCTTTGTGGATCTTGAGAAACATATGATAGGGTGCCAAGAGAGGAACTGTGGAATTGTATGAGGAAGTCAGGAGTGGCAGGGAAGTATGTGAAGGTGGTGCAGGACATGTATGAGGACAGTAAGACAGCGGTGAGGTGTGCAGTAGGAGTGACAAATGGGTTCAAGGTGGGGGTGGGATTACATCAGGATCAGCTCTGAGCCCCTTCTTTTTTAAAACGGTGATGGACTGTGATGTATGGTTTGGAGACAGTGGCACTAACAAAAAGACAGGAGTCAGAGCTGGATGTGGCAGAATTGAAAATGTTGAGATTTTCACTGGGAGTGACCAGGATAGACAAGATTAGAAATGAGCTTATCAGAGGGATAGCTCAAATTGAGAAGTTTGGAGATAAAGTCAGAGAGACAAGGCTGAGATGGTTTGGATGTGTTCAAAGGAGGGACAGTGGATATATCGGACAAAGGATTTTGAAGATGGAGCTGCCAGGCAGGTGGAGACGAGGAAGACCACAGAGAAGATTCATGGATGTAGTAAAGGAGGACACACACAGAGGGTTGATGTGAGGGAAGAGAATGCAAGGGATAGGGTGATCCGCTGTGGTGTCCCCTAACAGGAGCAGCTGAAAGAAGAAGAATTAAACTATAAAGCTGACACTCTTTGTAAGCTACTGTACTGAATTCACAAACTTGTATATTCATCGGAACTAACCAGTGCTTTCTGAAGCCTCCCCTTTATTTCAAAAGCTTAAATAATGCAGAGCACTAAATGAAGGAAAAGACTCATGAAAGTTCAGCTCATCATTAAACTACCAACCACAACAAAAAATAAACTTCATACCACTACCTTACAACTTTTTGTTGGCCAGGATTTTTATTCCAGAGAAAGACCTGAATGTTCCCTTCCACATTTCGGCTGAGTGATCTCCAGAAATCCCAGGCCAAGTATTTCCTACTTATTGCCAGCAATTGGGTGCCAGGTTATTGCATCTGCACAGCAGCAGCTTGAAAGGCAACAAATTCTGAATATCTGCTAGGAGGAGGAGCTGTAACACAGCACTAATTAAATTGGTGCTACATCTATTTCTAAAAGTTTTTAATTTTGCCTAAATTATCATCCATGTGCTTAAATAAAACAACATCATTCATTTGAAATATCATCACATAAAAATACTTTATATGCAGTCTGTTGGGTCATAGACAGTAAAAATTAACAAAATTATACATTTTGATATCTTAATAGTCACAAAAATCAACTTCTAGCATAATATAGTGCCAGTGTTTAAGTTTTTATTTAGTTCTTAATTTTTACTTCCTCATATGAAAGGATGAAGAAATTACAGTTACAGTAGAGGTGGAAGATAAGAAACTGAATAAACAACAACATTAATCAGAGATGTAATGTGACGAATGTTGCTTTGGACCTTAAAAGAGAATTTTGATGAGCAGCTTGGATTTATAATGTTCTTTCCCTGTCTCTACTGCACCCATGAGGAGAGTTTACATGTGTGCTTGTGTCACTGAGTGTGCGTGAATTCGGTTGTGTGCATGCGTGTAAATGTATGTGTGTGTGACTGCGAGTCTCTCTGCGTGAGGCCCCCTTTGAGCACCCCCCCACCATCCTTCAACATCTCACTGTTTGATGTCAGGATCTGACACTTGCTGTCTGTCTCTCCCCATTCTCAGCCAAACGACCAAATCCCACCAGAACCATGGAAAAGATTGCAAAACCTATTCCTTCAAAAATAAATGAAAGATTTTTCTCTTTTTTTGCCCACACACCCTGCTCAGGATAATCACCCCAAGGATGGGTAAATTCTGTTAGAAAGAAGACAGTGATATCTAAATCCAGGAGAAAAGAAAGAAAATAAAGCATTGTTCAGATTTGATCTGTTCTCTTTATGTGTTCTGCTGATCCTCGATTTCTGCTGCAGGAGCTACAGGCTTGTATTTGGGAATCACAAAATGTTTTCTGGTATATCACCTCACCCATAAAAATAAAACTCATTTTTTTATTTCGCTTCCAACAATGAAGTTTTAAATTTAAAGTTATAATTTTAAAGGTTTGATCATGTCAAGCTGTATTTTTTCCTGCATTCAATTAAAGCAACCCTGTGAAAAATTTCACATTTACAGATTGCATTATTTGGCTCTACGCCTGAAAGAAGCAACCTACCTGCAACCCACCACAAACAAGCTTCAATAATACCGTACATGTAGTAGATTTCACTGAGGGAAATATTCCCCAAAAGTTGCACCAATCATTAATGAACAAACAGTGCACACTTTCTGCTTACCTAAAGGCTCCTTTCATTTTGTACCTCAGCATTTATTTGTAGCTATTTTTTACCTTAAGAAAAAACGGAGATGTTAGTTGATTGGAAGACAGCATTTAAATGCTCTGTCATTAGTGTAAGATGCTTTGGTTACATTTTGGTGTTGAATTCATTTTGAGTTTATAAATACACTATCAAACCAGTTTTTAGCAGACAATTTTTGCATATTACTAAAGCTTGGACTGTTTTTAATTCTTCCTGTAAACCAGTGGTTCCCAAACTTTTTTTTCTCGCGTGGCCAACTTCAACAGCATAAAAAAGTTTACACAACATACCAAACATTTTTTATCAAGAAAAATATGATCTATATAGAATTTTAATTAAAAAAGAATATGTCATCATAACAGCAAAAGAAAACGTTTTTGATATAATTATAATAATAATAATAATAATAACAACAATAATAATAATCTTCCCATTTTTTTACATGCTCACATGTGCCCCACCTCCAGTGCCTTTTTGTCCCACCAGTCAGGCAGGACCCAGAGCTGGAGTGTCATAGTCCTACTGTTTTGTGTTGATTTTGGAATTTGTATTCTTGGTTAATGTGTTTGAGTTTTATTATTGTTTTAATGTCTGAAAATTTGACTATTGCTAATTTGAGTTTTCCAGTCTTGCCTTCATCTCTTTGTCATGTTATTGATTCAGAATTTTATTTATTTATTTATTTAGAAAGTATTATGTGAGTTCTGGTCCATGTTCAGTGTCTAAGGAGTGTCTGGTTCCAGTTTGGACTGCCTTACTGTTATAGTGTTAGTGCTAAATTCCTGGTTTGTATCAAGCCTTGGTTCCTAGTTTGTAATTTGTGTGTTTAATTCCCTGTGTTTCCTTATCTCTTCCTTTTGTTTATATCCATTCCCCTAGTGTCCCTACATCTCTGGTTTCACATTTAATTAGTCCTCTTGTCTCTGTGCTTAGTACATGTCTTTTGGGTTCCTTTCTGTTTTACTCCGAAAGCTAGCTTTATGTTGGGTTTACTTCTCTCTCTTCCCTGATTCCCTGATTGTTTTCACCTAATAATAATTGTGTTCACCTGTGCTCCTCTCCCTCTTGTTTGTTGTCAGCAATCACTCCCTGTGTGCGTATCACTTCAGAGCCAGAGACTGTTCACACTGGAGTTTGATGGCGGTCGCAATCAAATTATAATGTGAACCGAACGCAAAAATATTGGATCTCAGCAAAAAATAGGAAATGCCTGCAGTGTGAACATAGCGAGAGAGTCAGCTATGATATTTAGTGTTTGGCTACATTCATGCAACAGGCAAAAGTGGCCCAAATTAGATTATTTTGCCCATTCATGACCCATATTGGATTTTTTTTTTTTTTTTTTAATGACAGTCTGAACAGCACAAATCTGATTTTTTTCAAATTGGATTCAAGCCAATTTTATACATGGTCCTAAATCAGATAAGCATCAGATATTTTTCAAAGCAACCACAGTCTGAACGGTCATGTCGCATTTCATCTGAGTTCTACATCACTGAAGTGAAACAGATGTCATAATTCTGCACTAGAGAAGACAAGACGCAACAAGATCAAATGCAAACAATGGACAAAACAAACATGACAGACACCGTTGATGGAGCTAGTCAGTGGAAAGAACGTGAGGTTTAACTCACACACTGACATGTGTAGCATCCATATTTACTTCCATAAACATAGCGTGCTACATGTGACATCACATCTCCTTTTGCGCATGTGCATCACTTCAGGGCCAGAGAATGTTCACACTGGAGTCTGATGGTGGCAGCATTTAAATTATAATGTGAATGGCCATGCAAAAAAATGGAATCCCAGCAAAAAATCAGAATTGAGCATTGAGACCTGTAGTGTGAATGTAGCCTTATTTATCCAGTTCTACAATGACTTGTTTTCCACATCACTCTTTATTCATCTCTGTATCCTCTGATTTCAGTTCTACAGTTCCTCATCCTTGATTTACATTATGTCTCCCTCTCTCTGATATTGGCTTGCAACTTTCCTCCATTTTAATGTTTGATGGTTGTGTCAATCCCACCTCTTTTGAGTTTCTTTATCTGCTATGTCTTTCTCACTCTGCTCTCCCACGCTCTCTGATTCATTGCTTCTTTGCAGCATTTTGCCTTGTATTTTCATTCTTGCAATTTGACATTTGCAATCTTTTCTACACCCCTTACTCCCTGTACTTCTTGTCTCTTTTTCAGTACTGTTGCCACCCTCTCAGCTCACTGACTCCCTCCTCTTTGTCTTTCCCAGCCTCTTCTGATTACTGTAGATTGATTACTGATGGGTACTCTTGGTAAAGATCTAGGCAGTCACAGGTACAGCACCGGGACCACAGTCACAGCCATAAATCTGTCTTTCAATGTTGAGTCATGACACAGTGTGCATGTGTGTGTTTAGTAAAGGACAGAGATTGATTTGTAATGCAAGGAGACTGATAGTATGTGTTTTACACTCATGAAAATCAAATAATCTCCAAGAATAAAACACAAATCAGTAATGTTACTGCAATATTTCATTTCTTATGGGGTTATTTTTAGGTCTAGACTCCTGCTTTTGCATACGGTTAGGCAACAAAATGCATGTGTGTTTATGAGTGTTAAAAAGACAAAACATATCAGAGACAAAGTGACAGGGAGACCTTGAGAGACAAAAAAGTGCATAGCTGTGTATGAAAAGGAGCTGCAGTCACTGAACCTGCTGATTCATACTGTTCAGAACATGCAGCTGTGTCTGTCTATTACACCACAGCATGACTCACTCTTTTCAGAGCTTGGATCTAGGTTGTATTGCATATCTTGTTGTTTTTACTCGGTAGCTATCAATGTAGCCCAAAGTATTCATGCCCAGAGAAAGACAAAAACTTATTTTAGTGCAGATTTTTTTTTGTGTGGTTCTAAAGATTGCCTTATTCTGTACTTAGACATATACAGTAGGTATCTTAACTCTCAGTAGCTCTTATATTGGTACAAGAATAACACAGTTAACTCAAATATGTCTTTATGCAGGCACTGGCACACACATAATGATTTAAGAACAAACCTATCAAAAACCCACCTGCCGTGGAGAAAAAAGACACAAACACACAGTGAGTGGGCTTGTGAATAAAGGCAGAATGACTGCTTCTTCCTCTGTTGGAGGCAGGAAATAAGAAGTTGTCCATATTTAGGACACCTGGAGAACAGGGAAGTAGGCTCACACAGAAACACAGAAGGACATGCAGATAAAGAGAAACAGACAGAAAGAGGAGAAACAAGAGAAATGAAAGATGGCCTTATGTTGATAGAGTCAGGCAAAGGAATGATGAGGCACACAGAGAGAGAGAGAGAGAGAGAGAGCTGGAGAGAGGATGTACCATGCTGTTAGGGCTCTCCACCAAGCAGAGAGAGGTAGAGAGAAGCACACATACACATTCACACAACACAACCTTTCACATTTCTGCAGGGTGTGGCAGAAGCTGTCTGAAGACAGCATCCTCTGCACAGAAACATGACCTATTTCATAACAATACTTTCCCTGTCTATGATTAAAAAGCTCCTTCTTTGATTTATCTCTCACATTCTTAGCCTGTATCTCCCGGTCCTCCTGCATGCCTACATCTCTCATTATAAAATTCCTTTGTAATTGTTATATCTGTCTCTGTGTGCTTTTTTTTTCTCCTTTTGCCTTCTTCGTCTTTGCTCTGCCCACTGTGACTCAGAATCTCAACTCTGCATGTGTATGTAAATGAACTAAGTATACACATACAGTACCATGACAGGACAGTATAAACTTTCTTGTATTCTTTTTTAGAAACTTTTATACAGCTCATGTACAGTATCACAGGAAACCTCTGAGTACTTTGGCTTCTAAATGCAAATACCCTAAAAATTATGTGATGTAGGATGCACTGTCTTCAAGCAACAGCAGGGATTTTGCTGTGGACAACAGACTAACTGAGCAGCAAAAACAGACACCAGCTGGCTGTAAACACCAGACCAAAACTGAACACAGATCTTGCTCAGTGTGTGGGAAAGGGTAAAGGCCATTAAATGAGAGTCAGTGGATCACAATGAAAATATCAAGAAGGCTATTTACTTTCAGTGCAAGAGACTATCTCTGGCAATAAAACAGCAATTTTAAAATTCACCTCAAATTCAGCCATTAACACACAGTCCAACAGGGTCTTGCGGCAGTTTCTGAAATGGTCTTAACATTTCACCAATTGAATCATGTTCATGGAGAATCTCCCCTTTTGACTTCTGCATGGGGGAACAAACTGCCACACATTCTGAAGGCAGTCTGACATTTTTATTGTCAGACACCAATGGCATTGCCTTTTTCAGCCTATCAAAGCTTCCATTTGCAGGCAGCACGTATTAGCAGTAGCATAACCAATATGCCATTCACTTTCCAGATTTTCTTAATTCTGTTTTCATCTTGTTTGTATGTGTTTACAGCCACTGTTTAATTAGAGGTAGGCAACACATCTACTTTGTACAGTACAGTTAATGGTTTGGACTTAAATGCCACTATTTGTTGGTTTCAAAGCTCTTTTGCATTGTTTAGCTGAGTGACTGATACCATCACAGCCTTAAGAACATATGTGGTATGAGCATGAAACTTATTTTCAAATCCAGTACATTACTCCCATAATCTGACTGCCATTATAAGAACAATGTATCAATATATTTTAAAAAAAACAGATCAATACTTAAAAGAGGCTTGCCAGAAGCTTGTGAGCAAGAGGATTAGGAAAGAAAACCACCACCCCCACGACGAAACCCAGTAATTCATAAAGATCATTTTACCTTCTGAGCCATAGTGACCAAAGATGACAAATGACCACAGAGTTATCTCCATGACAACAGTGCAAACTTTATCTGCCAACATGGACCGTGAAATGTGCTCAAAGAATCTGAAAAGATGGTAGTCAGTGGACCTTGAGTTAAAGACTTTCTTTTGTTAATGTAAAAGATCAAAATGCTCCCACTGAGATGTGTTCCCTCACAGTTCCTATAAAAAGAAGCACTGAAGCACACCTGGTGGAGAAAGGTGCTTATAATCCAACCTCTTATACCACAGGCATTTGAAATGTCCTCACATAGCCAGTGGGAAAGTCTCGGTGCCGTGAACAACTGCTGTGAGGTTCCCAGGTCCTTTGAAATTCACTGATGTCAGCATTTCAGAACTGTGACTATAAGAAGCTAAGGTATCCAAGAATAATAATTGTTACGTTGTGGTAATAATTACACAAAAACTCTTACATCAGTATACAGGGTAGAGCATGATTCCCAAATGACGGCAATGTTAATCATGAGACGTTAATAATGAGAGCCAAGCTGTCAATATAATCTCCAACTAACTTCAGTGTAGCTCCATTGCCCTCGCCTCTGTCTGAAACCAAACCTATGCCCTTGGTAGAGCTTTCCTCATTAAAGCCCCATCAGCAAGTCACATCATTACCTGTTTACTCTTTTCACTCCTCTCTCCTCCCTCTCTTCTGCTCTCTTCCACCAGCCAGCTGCCACACACTCCAGAGGATATTCCAATTAGAAGCAACATACAGAGACACGAATGTGCACTTGTGGATATTCCAATTAAATACAAGACATCAAACATGTTAACACAGAATACACACAAAGTTGCTGGTGGACATTCTAATTAGCTGAGAAAACAAGGCATGGATACTGCTCTGCCCATCCCACCGGATGGGTAGAGCAGCATCTGTCAGATAGCATGCATGCACATCAGTCAGATAGGATGCATGCACACATAGATATACCCTAATAAATACATACACAAATGACTTTTGCAGTCAGGCAAATAGAAAATGGTGTCATAAGACATTCAGCACCTTTAAATTATGACAAACGCAAAACAAGCTATGCATTCATGATCACAAAATGCACAAACTCATATAACATAAGCAGGTGGCCTATCAATCACAAATGGTCAGAAGTTGACTGCACTCAATAAAAGGCTTGTTTGAACCCCTTGACTACATGTAGCTTCTGTACAAGTTATATTCTACTTATTTTGCTATCTCTCATCAGATTCTATTATATGCATGCAATGAAATAAAAAAGGTTATTCCAGGGGAAAAGGAGAAATGCCAAACTCACAGATTCACTTAAAAGGTATTGCATCAACAATTACTCCAAGACTCTGACTTCTTATGGAAAAAAAATGAGTGAACGAAGTAAAAACACTATGAAACATCTAGCAAGAGTATGATTTCCCTGATGTGTGATTAGACGGGATCACTTTGATGTCAGCTTTTTGCCAAGCGACAGAGGCTGGCACCCGTCTTGAAAGGAAAATGGGCTTAGATGTAGAGAAAAGGAGAAAAGAAAAATGCCTGCCTAAAACTCCAAAATATGAAGAGATTATAATAGTTGACTAGTTTTGGGTAGAAGTAGAGAAAGTCTGTAACATTCCATGTACACAGAGCATTGGCTGTATATAAGACCTAAATAGCCATTGTGACATCACCCACTGGTTTCTGGAACCTTGTTATTAGCATTGTGACAGCTGGCATGTGATTAAGAGCCAGAACTAGCATATTTATGCATTCTTGTCCAAATATGCTAGTAAGCTCTGTTAGCAAGTCGCATCTGTAAACTGCACAAGTGCAACAGACACACAAAAGCATACCGTATATCAGTTTGATCGTTTAATTTAAATGCATCAATATATGCCTTCTAAACAGCTTCAGCTTTTCAGTTTTTATCTCTATCCACAGAGCGCTATCAAGCTTTTCACAACCATGCTTATATGCCGGCTTACTCCTTACAGTAATGTGCACATTTACTGCATACAGAGGTATATTGAGTGTTAAACATTTTGATGTAAAAACTGTGACGTGACCTGCCATGAATCTCAATGAATGTATAAAGTGAGTTATTGTTGAAAGAAGAATAGTCACACTATCAAGAAATGGAATCAATAGACTACTGCTGCTTTAGCTCCAATAAACACTATGCTTCAATATGTGTATGCTCTTATGAATCAGATTAGCTATACTGGTGTTTGTATGTGTGTTTGTGTTCTAACTCGTTGTTTCTAAGCTGATAAGGCAAAAGGACAGCATTTTAGAGCTGGTCACACTATCACTCATTCCCTTACATAGACACCTCATGTGGCTCTCATTCATATTGAATACCCATTAAGAATTAACTGCAGGTAGGAAGAATAAGCTCTACAGTACAACTCTCTATCAGACCATGGCATGAATCCAGTCCATCAGACAGACAGTAAATCCTCTTGTACTCACAAGGGATTGTCAGAAGATTTCTGACTCTAAGCCAATAGTATAGCAGTTGTAAAACACTTCTATACTTCAGTGCCAAGAGAGGCAGTTTTGATTTTGAATGTTTGAAGGGAGGGAGTAAAAACACACATTTTGCTACAGGAATACATCAAACGTATGACTCAAAATGTGATTCCAAAACTCGCTCCAAAATTTTTACCACGTTAACAAAAAGCACATAAACCACACAACCGCTTGGCACCTGCTAGGAAAGATTTGTATAATTTAAAAAAAAAATTGTACACAAATGTCCTCCAAATTTTCCCAATTCACAAATACACACACACACACACTCCACAATGAAACACAAATTTGTTTAATAGTCATGTTCACAGTAGACTGTGATGCCCCAAGAAAAAAATGCTATTAACTCATAAAAATGGTGCTGTAAATGTTAAGAAAAACAGAGAAGAAAGTAGACACATATTATAGTCTGATCCTCTTTGCAGACTGAGAACTCATGAAGCTGTTGGGGCTAAAGTACAGACCTCAACAACATTGCCACAATCTCCGGATATAGTAAGCGTTACCTAAAATGTAAACACACTCACCCTTTCTGCAGACTGGGACGTGCCAAAAAAGATCGGTATGAATGCCAGCCAGATGATGCAGGTGGTGTACATGGTAAATCCAATAGGCTTGGCTTCGTTAAAGGTTTCAGGCACGCCTCGCGTCTTGATTGCATAAACTGTGCACGTTACCATCAGCAGAATGGAGTAACCCAGGGAGCAGATAAGAGACAGGTCTGAGATGTCACACTTGAGGACTCCACGTGCTGCCATGGGGTCCTGGGTCCGCTGCTCGCCGTAGTCCACTACGGTATGGGGAGGGTCCACAGCAAACCACACAAAGACCCCCAGGAGCTGAACTGAGATCAGGGAGAAGGTAATGACAAGCTGGGAGGCAGGAGAGATGAACCTGCAAAGGAGAGGATTGTTGATGAGGTTGTGGTGTAGCAAGGGGGAAATCTGCAGCTAATGCTGGAAAATGTGCACTCATGGAAACACCAGGTACATTAGCTTCTCTTCATTATCTGCCTGTTAAGTTCAGAATTCTGTTAAAATCTTTCTCTTCAGATAAAAGACTTGAATTATTAGGAGCCATGATATCAGATCTCATAGTACCATATTATCCCAGTAACACTTTTCTTCAGTTATCAGGCTCCTCTCCTGTGGAACCAGCTCCCTGTGTGTGTGTGTGTGTGTGTGTGTGTGTATCTGTGGGAGACAGATACCCTCTCTACTCTTGGGACTAGTCTTGCCTTTATATGCCACTATTGCATGTCATTAACTTAATGTCTGCTCTCTTGTAGTTGGTGTTTTGTCGAGTTTGTTATTCATGGTCTCTCTAACTATTCTTTTCCTTTGTTCTTTACCTCTTTCCTTTTACCCCTTAGTGGTTCTGAGCCTGGTTTTGACAGCAGTCTCGTCCTGATACAAGGCAGTTATTCCCCCCCACTGATGTCAAATGCTTGCTCATAAGGGATCAGATCATTGAGGTTCTCTTTCTAATACTGCAGGGTTTTTACCTTTCAGTATAAGGTGCCCTAAGATTGCCTTTTTTGTGAACTGATGCTATATAAATAGAAGTGAACTGAAGTTGAAAAATGTTTCAGTGTTACATGGTGAGTTACTAAGCAATCTGGTAATTTCTTGGCTACTCTAATGACTTAACCTCTGGAGGAAATGGCAATTTTTTTTTTGTGAGCTGCTGATGCAGCTAGTGGAAATCCAGGCCAAGATCTTGTGTTTCATCAGCCAGTCATTGCTTATGAATATCATTAGATTTTAAAAAGGTACCTGAAAACTAAAATGTCATTGGACAACAGCCATTGCTCAAACATGATAGGTCAACAGAATTCAGACTACTAACTGAATGGAAACCAGAAAGGTTTCTGCACCAAAAATATTTTCCTTTTACCTGTAGGATCTCCACAGTTATATGTAGAGGTCAATATATCGACATTCTTTAGTTAGATAATGCCCAGACTGACAGCTAGCATGTAGGGCAGTAATAAAGCCTGTCCTCTTAGGGCTGTCTTGGGCCAGGAATGCATTGTCAGAAACGTGTAGATTTAAACATAGTCACTGGTTTCAGTTTTTTTTAAAGAGCTTTTTATGGTAAGCTTGTTAGACCTGTGCCAAAAGCCCAATGTGGAGGACTAGAGAGGGCATTTTATCTCTACTCTTTGACCAACTGGGAATGAGCAACTCTACCAGGCATAAGATCTCCAGCTGGTACGGTAGTACACCATTATGCAGTGGCTGGTATAATGATGCACTGAGAGTTATTCCAGCAACAGATCTAATTACATTTTTTTTACAGGATTTGATTTTTCATAAAGTCTTCAGCCATTAGGGTCTAAAAATAACTTTACAAACACTCAAAAATCCGGTCCCAATAAGATGAAGAGAAAACAGTTTTATAGACTCTAAAAGGTTGAGACAAGTCTCTCACTCGACAGCAGCAATATATTAGATTTCTATAAATGCAGCCATACACGCTTCAGCAAATCCACACCAAGAGTTAGAGTGAGATCAGGGAAAATATAATGATGGGTTTTACAGCAAGAAAGAGAGGGAGAAACAAGGAGGAGCAGTTACAAGAAAGCACAGCACTGGAAAGAGAAATGTGATGATCATCTAAAATGTCAGAGATATCAAAACCAGGGGCAAATCATGGCCAAAAACAAAAGCTGCATTTTCATTTATCAGTGTGAAGAAACAACCTCAAAGGATGTTCACTCCCTGACTACATGAAGTCAGCACACATATCAGAACCTGAAAACAGCCTTAAAATCTTTTTCTGTAAAATAAATAAATAAATAAATAAAAAATCTGTAGCTGGATGGCAAAAAGGGGGAAAAAAGGAAAACAGCTGTCTGGATAGCAGGGGCATGAACCTGAGTACCATTAAATCCTGCATTAACAATTTAGCCACTTAGTGGATGCTCTCTCCCAGAGTCACTCACACTGAGTGCAAGCAGTACAATAGGAGAGTGTTAGTTCATGACTCTCATAAATAATGTATGAATAATAAATGATGAGTAATGACTGCAAGTATCTGGAAAAAGTAGGAAGGGGAGGTTAAGTCTCTGTGTAACGACACACGCCTGAGTACAAAAAAGCCACACTTACAACAATATTTAATGTGACTACATCCATCAAAATCTATATATTCTATACATGCATACACAAAAAAGGGCAAACATGCACATTTTTTTTACCTGGGTGCTGTTACAGACTTTTTTCCTTGTTCAAAAATGCGGTGTATCCTGTTGGTCTTAGTGAGCAGCGCAGCATAGCTAAAGCACATCCCCAAACCTAGGAAAATCCTCCTGAATGAACAAACGCCCACATCTGGTGTCGCAATCATCAGGAATGTGATGGCGTAGCACAGGAAGATTCCTGTTAGCAGTACATAGCTCATCTCTCTACCTGACGCCCGCACGATGGGCGTGTCATTGTACCGAACAAAAGTGACAATGACAAAAGAGGTGGCAATGATCCCAAGCATGGCGATGAAGACAGGAACGATGGCCCAAGGTGAGTGCCACTCCAGCTTGATGATTGGAATAGGAACACACCCAGTGCGGTTGGCATCAGGTCGCATCTCATATGGACACAGCTCACAGGTAAATTCAGAGGCCTAATGGAGAGAGAAAGTTTTGAAAATTTGCATTATTTCCTTTTTCTTTTAAAAAAAATTTAGATTTTTAGCCTTGTGCTAGGCTAATTTCTTTCTTTTTCTGTAAAACCCATATGACTTTGACATGCTATGGTCATATATGGAAATATATTAAGGCAATTTAAGCCAATAGGACAGGGTCCCCCAACCCCTGGTCCGCGGACCGGTACCGGTCCGTGGACCATGTACCGGGCCGCAAAGAAAAAATGTCGTGGTTAAAATGTTATTTTTCTTTCTTCTTCCGGATCTTATTTTGAAAAACAACTGTTTCCGCCCTCACCTCACTAACCGCGTTGTTTCACGCATCAGCGACACAAGTTAGCCCTTGAAAATAAAATTTACTGAAGAGCTTTTTCAGGAAGGAACAAGCAAACAGTGGGACAGCAGAAGGGTCACGGACCACCAGCAAAAAGAAAGCTGCATTTAAAAGAAAATACAAAGATTCTTACCTAAGTTACACGTTCATTACAACATCATTCATTCACCACATTGAGACAAACCACACGTACTGTACACGTTCTGTATATAAAGTGTAGTTGTTGCATTGAGATTACAGACTATTAACTGACAACCCCTCCCCGCGCCGCGCCGCGTCCACCCGGCTAAGCTAAGGTGGTCCTTTGTGTCCTCCTATTGCACTCTCGCTGCAGTCGGACATACTCCAACTACAATTTCTTGGACTGCTGTGGCCATTCTAACCAGAATCCACAGCAGGTGTAAAAGTTCTAAGCTGTTGCTCATTAAGGCTACAAAACATAACAGCAGCAACTGTCAGTAGCTACAGTCCAAGAGGGTGCAGAAGGATGAGGACCTTACTGGAAAGGCAGCTGATTATGTTTTCATTATTTATTGCAAGAGTACATATGGTTTTAATTATTAATCTGGTTGAAAAATATGGGTGTGCCTCCTTTCTTATACCTACCAGGGCATGGACATGCATTACTTGCACACATGCCCTCGGCATCCTTATCCCTACAAAAACAATCTATTTCTTTGGAAAACACACTATTTTTGCTTTTAATAACAGGATTCTTGTAAACATATTGAGACAGACTAAGTCAGTGAGAAGAGAGAAGCAGAGACAGCTAAAGTAAAAGCTGGATGGACCAACTTGCAGGTATCACTTACCTCTGTGAAGTTACTCGTTAAGGCGAGTTATATTTTACACTTTTTGTACACTTACTCTACAGTTGTAAACTTGTTTTTGGCATATTTGTAAACAATTTCCCAAGCTGTTATAATCTCAGATATGGAGATATCTGTGAACAGATTATTGATTTTACCACAAATGAACGTTTCTGCAAATGAGTATTGACTTTTTGCTCTGAAAAATATGAGTTGTTGCTGTCATAACTGATATTTCCTTTTTCCTTTGCCACTTCCTAAGCAAAATAACACCTTTGAGATATACTTGCTCACTCATGGATTTGTGTTTGTTTGTTTTTTTTTTGTTTAATTAGGATGATGGACTTCGAAATGGTGCACGACAATAATTTAATTACCATTGTGGATTAATCTTTATAATGTCTGATCAGACCCTTTCCCACAACTCAAATTAGGCACTTCCATTTGTTTTAATAGTATCTGTGTGGTTTATCCTGTAAATGTAAATTCAAAATGGACCACCTAATTGGCTCACTTTTTTGATTGCCTAAAATGAGCTAAAACCAACTCTGGCACTGTGTAGAGCAAGCGTAAGCAGAGAGCAGCTGTCTGCAAGTCAGTGGTATCAGAAACAAACATGTGCACCATGTCAAATTGTTTTTATTGCAGAAAAGTCTTTTTTTAGCTGAATATTTCATAAAGCCTTCCACCAAATGGGGTTTTATATGTAAAGTTGGTGGAGGAAGTATGAGGAAGGTTAGAAAATTGGTCATCCACATTTTCCTGTTTTTGTTGTTGTTTTTCCTCAGTTTTGCATAAGTGAACAAGTTAGGCTTTTCTAGCTTTAAATAAACAAGCCACGTGGTTTAAAGACAGGGAATGCCTTTTCTAGTGTGACTATGCAGAAACCAGACTGAGAGAAAGTCAGTAAAAAAGTGTTGCTGCACTGTATATACAATATTTATACAAAACCCCATTGCTACACTGGGCAGCTTCCTCTGTGTTTTACATAAAACACAAGAAAATGTTTTTAGAAATGTGCTTTGTTCACCAGCAATGATTTTTTTTTGGTCACAGATAAAATTTTAGACAGATTTTTGTGCAACCTGTGATGTCACAGTGTTTGCAATTTATTTTATTGTGCTATTTCATTGTTTTGAGGTTTTGATGACTTATCTTACTACTTCATACATCTACCTGATAGTGGTATCCTTCACAGCGTTCACAGTGCCAACAGCACGGCACACCTTTCACCACTTTCTTCCTTTCACCTGCACGGCATGGGATGCTGCAAACAGAGGCTGGAAGAGATGGGTCACCCGTCCTCCAACGCATGGCCTCCACCTGAGAGAAGAGGAGCATATTATTTTTTTGTGTGTCGATATGGCAAAATAAAACTCATTCATTTTCTCGCAGGACATTTTGCAGCATAAAGATTGGCAGCCATCTGCTGTAGCTGACATAAACTGTGTGTTAACAGTCCTTTAACACTCAGTTTTCTCTGTACCTGCAAAAAAGTGTGTCTTCAGGGCATCTCACAGAGCAATTAGCACAAGCAGAACCTCTGATCATTTTCCTGATTGCTGCCAGGCACAAAACTAACACCAGCTAATCTGGAAGCCAGCAATCAGACCATAATCAGATCTGGCACAAATAGGCCATCTGTATTTCCTTCTGTGTGTGCCTGTGTGTGTGCATGCATATGTTTCTCCATGTGTGCATTTTGTTTGTTTGTGCTTGTGTCAGGCCGGCATTATAGTGAATCCCTGAGCTTTCCAAATGTCTTCTGTCAGTGAGTTTGCATGTGTGCAAGTGGTTGTGAGAAACTCTGTCATCGTCACGCTCCCTAAGGTTCTACCATTGCTGAAGGTGCTGCATAAAATGGAGAATTACTGTTTTAAACAGGCACAAAAGTACAAGTGCAAAAAAAAAAAAAAGTTTTGAGGGAAAGCTCATCAGGGACTGAGAAAGTGGACTTATTTGATTACTGACCCACAAACAGAAACAGGCTCACATGGAATTCAATATCCCAGATTGGCTTACTAGCTGCCAACAGTGTTATAAATATATCTATAAGGAGAAATGTTGAAACTGTTCTTGCTGACTGCTGTTTATTCCACTATTTACTGAGTATTTTTGTTCATTACTTATTCATAGCTTCCCCTTAATATTCACATACAGACAACTTATTTTCTATCAGAAAGTATGAATTATGCAATGCATAATTATGCAATGCACAGCAGAACAGGCCCATGCTTGAATCTCTCTTTTATCAATTAAGTGGCACAGCAATAGCTATTCTCAGATTCTGCATGGACTGGGTATGCACAGGTCCAAACTCTGCATAGCTATACATCTAACAAGAAATTCACCTGCTTTATATACTCTTCTCTTGTTCCTTGTATATTATGTATATACGTTTTAAACACATAGTGTTAAAAAAAGTATCATGAGAACTTCCATCTGCCTCTGGTGCAGTATCTTCCTTTAAACCCAAATTGATTTTTACACAAATTAAATACACTATATGGACAAAGGTATTGGACCACTTACCCATTACACCTACATCTTTTTGGACATCTCTTCTAAATCCATAGGCAGTGTCCCTGTAGTGTAGTGGTTTACACGTTTGCCTTACAAGCAAAAGGTCCCTGGTAAGATTCCAGGTCAGGACACAAGCCCCTCTTACCATGAAGGGTTGCGTCAGGAAGGACATCCAGCGTAAGAAATCTCTACCAGTCTTACTAATGCAGATTAATTTGCTGTGGTGACCCCTTGGGGAGACTACAAGGGAGCAGCTAAAGGTACATTCTAAATCCACAGGCAATAATATGGAGCTGTTCTGCCCTCAAGATGAGCTCCATGTGCTTGCTGTTTGTGGACATACTGAGATGATAAGAGACTCTATAGTGAACAATAATATCAGCTCTCTTATGAATTGTAATGGTATTTGTAGAATTATGTACGATATTTCAGGGTGTTTCCCATAGTGGGTGTTAACTTTGTTAAGTGGTGTTTTGTAATGTACATGAAATATGATATATTAAACGGACCTAATGTGTTTTTGGGCCAAGATGGCGGCGCGACGGTAGCTGTGTGGACTCGGACTTCAGTCCTCGGCGTCGCCTGATGCCGGTGGCCGGGGAAGAGGACATCGCGGGCGGGGTGTTGTGTTGGGCCGAAGGTGGGCCCTGGCCGGCCGGCGCTACCCTTGTATGGGGCACCAGGTCCTGGGGGAACGCTATATCATTTCACTGTGTATTTATATGTAGTTGAAATGACAATAAAGTAATCTAATCTAATCTAATCTAATAAAATTATAATAATAAGCCCCTGTCACACCATGACGATTTTACAAGCTTATGCCGACACATTCAAATTCCCTTAAAACACTTGAACAATGATGTTAAATGGACATATACATAACATATGCTAGCATACTGCCAGCATTCACACCTTAAAGCCCATTTATACCACTCCTCCTTAAACGCACCACGTACGCAATTATTCGGCAGCTGTATGGGAAACATGTTCAGTTCAACTGGATTACGTCAAATACATCTACAAACAGCAATATGCATTGGAGGTATGTTTGATATATGTTACACATAAGTTAAAAATATGTTACTCATAGTTAATAATATGTTTTGGGTACCTGCACGTATTTCAACATGAGTAACGTGAGTCTCCGATTGCATTAAGTACCTGCAACATATGATCCTCATATGCGGGACAAAGAGCCATACGCTTGCAAGCGTCGGCAGTTTTGTGAATGCTCAAAACTTTCCCGCAACCTCATCGTACTACCTCGCAGACCGATTTATTATGTGTGCTCTTATCTACTAGAAAACTTCCCTAGAACATGATTGACATACTTGCAGTTTTTTTCCTACGCCGGCATACGCTTGTTAAATTGTCAAGGTGTGACAGGGGCTTTACACACTGTGTTTCAGCACTCAGCTACTCAACTCTGTAACTTTACCTGATCTGGATCTGAATCAGAATCAAAATCAAAATACTTTATTAATCCCAGAGGGGAAATTGTATTTTGTTACAAATGCTCAGTCATACATAAATATACTGTATATAAATTTGAAAGGCAGAAGAAATACGATAAAAATAAATAAATGAATAAACCTGTCAGAGTTATTTATGCCATATTTAGCATAAATAACTCTGACAGGTTTCGTGGTGGAATAAGTCTGCTGCTGAACGTGCTCCTGTGCCGGTCCAGCACGTCATGGAGAGGGTGCAAAGGATTGTCTATGACCCTTCTTGTAGATGGCTTCTGTGTGTTTACTGAATCCAGTTTATTGTCGATGTGAACGTGTCATGGTCTGGGTGAGTGTGGACATCTTCCTCCTAGATCCCTAGGTCCTCCTGGGGGGCGGAGCCACCTCATCCACGCACCTGTTTCCATTTGGGCTGCCAGGCTTCTTAAGATCAGCGTCCCTCGTCTGCTCCTTGCCGGATCGTCAGCTTGTCTGCGTCAGTAGGTCACCTATGCTTTCTCGTTCTCGTCCTAGACCTGGTTTCTCATTGGCACCTATATTCTGCACTTCACAGACGGATCTCTCCACCCCCGGTTGCCTGCCTACCCCGCCTTCCTCAACACGCCCGACACCTGCTCCGTCCAAGCCTGCAGCCATCCCACGCTGGTTTCCCCCGCACATCCTGCCTGCCTCCCTGCTGCTACCTCTGGACCCCCTCACCCACCGGACCCACTGGCTCGCGGACGCTCACCCGGACCCTACCTGCCTCCCCGTCTCTCCAGCCTCCCGCAACCACCAGTAAGATCCACCCAGTTGACACTCACTGAACCTGACCATTTTCTCATAGACTCACTTCTCCCTCTTGTGTTCCAGTGCCGCTGGTGGAACCTGTCAGGCCACGCACCCTAGACCCAGGCTCAGCCTTGTGTTTTTGTTTTTGTGCACTAATTTGGCAATAAAGTTTGTTGTGAACTGGTCTCCGCGTCGGGTCTGCTCCTGGGTCCCAACCTCCGCTCTCGGCACTTGCCGTAA
>VUQH01088865.1:0-16404 GCA_015106775.1 Etroplus canarensis | reverse complement strand
GACAGAAAGAGGGGGGGGGGGGGGGGGGGGGGGGGGTGCCTTGCTCAAGGACACCTCGGCAATGCTTGGCAGGTGAACTGGCAACTGTCTGGCCTCTGGTCCACCTCTACACATATGGGTCCAGGGCAAGGTCTTGGGCCAGCTGGTCTTGGATGGCCACCGGGTCCAGGTCCGGGCGGGTCTTGAGCTGGCGGCCCTCGGCAACCCTCCGGCTCCCAGGCAAGTCCTCTGATGCACTGAGCCATTGCCGCCCGAACAAAGTAAAGAAATCTCTGATGTTGCCATTTCCACAGTATTTTCTACTAGTAGTACACACTTGCAGTGTATCGGAATGGTGACATGATATACTTTTTTTCATCCTCTTTCAGCTGCTTCCTTTAGGTTTTGCCACATCTGCCTCCATATTTGTATCCTCTTCTGTCACATCAGCCCTCTTCATATCCACCTTTATGGCATCCACAAGCCTTCTCTGTATTCGTTCTCGTTTCCTCCTGCCTGGTAGCTCCATCTTCAACATCCCTCGTCCAATATATCTGCTTGTACCTCCTCTGCTCATGTCCACACCATCTCACCATTGCTTTTCTGACTTTATCTCCAAACTGCTCAACCTGAGCTGTCCCTCTGATTTACTCATTTCAATCCTGTCCATCCCAGTCATCACCAGCAAAAATCTCAGCACCTTCAACTCCATCACCTCCAGCTACACCTTGTCTTTTTGTCAACATCGTCGTCTCCAAACCATACATCGTAGCAGCTCTCAATACCGTCCTGAAAACCTTCCTTTTCACTCTTCCTGCCACCCTTCCAAAAGCATCCCTGAAACTTGACTGCACCCACACCACAGTGACTGCACTTTCACCTGAGATAGTTAGCCCCAGGTATTTAAACTCATCCACCTTTACTACCTCTACTCCTTGCATCAATATGCATTTACAGGCTGCAAATTATTAAAATGTGTCAATACTCTTACTATACAAACATGTTTTTATTTTAAGAGAAAGTTCTAAACAGGAAAACAGATTAATGTGACCTAAATATAATTAAGAATTGCTTTAATTTCTGCAAAACTGGTTTGTTGTATATACGGTTTATGAAAGCAGTGTTGCAGTGTGAAATCAGCCCATTTTCCACAGAGAATGAAAAGTAATGTAACAAGTAAAAAACAACACAGAACTGTGCAGATTTCCCCCTGGATCACTGCACAAAACAATAAAAAAAAAATTGACAATTCTGTTTAGGCCTGGTAATCAGATGATCCGCTGTGGCAACCCCTAACGGGAGCAACCAAAAAAGAAGAAGAAGAAAAATCAGGTAGTGTACTATTGCACAAATCAAGACATCTCTACACTTTTAGGATCAAATTTGTACCTTTGTCTGCTCCCTTGTATTCTCCCCAAGGAGTCACCACAATGGATTAATCCGCATTGGTAATTTGACAGAGGTACGCCAGATGCCCTTCCTGATGCAACCCTCCATGGTGAGAGGGGCTTGTGCCCCCACCTGGAATCGAACCAGTGCCCTTTCCCTTGTAAGGTGAATGTGTGAACCACTACACTATGGGGACACTACTTTTAAGATCAAATATCCCTCAGATTTGAACTAGAAGACCCACCAGGACTATACGTGCTCAACTGAATTAATTCACATTTCAGTGATGCACTGTTGAATTTGCGAACAGCATGGATTTCAAGGTGAATGAAAAATAGGGGGAGCAAACATTCAGAGAGTCACTGAAGTCTGACTCAGCATTATCTCTTTAAAAAAAAGAAAAGAAGCAACAACACATTATATTCTCACCAGTGCAAGAGTTTATCTCCTTGACTTTCACAGAACTCCTGGAAGCCAGGGAAGCTCCGGTAGAAATCATACTCATCCCCAGCTTGAGGTAGGCCAGCAGATGCTTTTGTAGCTGATAATACAGCACCCAGTCCATACTGCAGAGAAAAGACAGGCTAAGTTGTTAGCTAATATTTAAAAAAAAAAAAAAAACAACATAATGAACAGACGTGCAACAAAAATCAAGGACATGAAAACTTTGATATTTATTCTTGTTTATATCATACTGAGAGTTTCAAAACAATAAGGTTGTTCCTCCACAGTTTAAAGTAGTACAGCTATAGTAATTACTGTACAGTTCCAAATACTTTGAGACTGTATATAAACATTTCTACCATTTAAACGGTCTATATTTGGTTCCCAGAAGTATTTCAGCACACTGGATTACTGCCTGTTTTCAGTTAGCCACCAAGTTGCAGCACTACATGAAAATAAAGGTTTGACTGGAGATGCCTACAGTTTCGGCTAATTAGCAAAGATACACCACAGTCATAAAGTCGACCTTTAAGTTACAAATTGCTTAAATAAAAGTCAAAACGAGATCTTGTCTCAGCTCGGAGCGGTCCGTGTTTTCAACCTCCAACATGCTCATCCACGTTGCTTTCCTGGCTGTTAGCTTGAACTCGGTATTAGTTTACTTACTTTAACAAAGGCGTCCACGTCCTTAAAACCGGGACATAACTCCTCGTCGTTGGTGTCTGAATCAATTTCCTCAAGGCTGCTCTTCGTTAAATCATTACTCTTAGAAGTAGTCATGATTTAATTCGGTGCTGTGTACATATGAAGAAACAACTCCAGTTCTCCCCGTTTCTTCTGAGCTGCTGTGAAGGAAGGCTGAGGGATAGACAGCGTCACCTAACGGTGTGGAGTGGACGGAACACTAACAGGCGGACTATCTCACAGTTGGGGAAACCGGATTGATATTTAGCATGTAAAAGCCAAATATTTCACATTTAAATGCATCGTTTCCACCTCTCTCCCTAAACAAGTAAATGCAATAAGGATAAAAGGAAGCTGAAGTTTGTTCTGATGATCTCATGCAGTAGTCTTTATTTGTATTCTCTTTTATTCCAGCTGCTGTTCTGTCTACCATCTCTGGGTTAGGAATACCTTTTTTTGAGCCATATCTGACAATTTGAGCAATTTTTAAATTATGACACATATACAGCGCCTAACTTTGTGCCATATTTTTCCTTGGGCTAAATTGAAAATTACCTCCAGCAAAAGAGACAAAAACTACTTCTCAGTACATACTGCTGTTTCACTTTATTTGTATGACTTGTAACTTTCCCTGATGGGCATACCATTCGACAGGCTGACCTTGACTTTACTATAACAAAAGCCTTCCCTGCTTCGTTCACTGCATCGGGTAAAAGTCAGACTTTAGAAAAGTGTCCTGCAGAACCAGTCGAGGTGTAGGACATCATCCCAACATGTGGGACGGGGGGACAAAGCATAAAAATGTTGTGTAGGCCAACATAAAGAGGGATATCTAGTCATCCTACAGACCAGGGGTCAGCAACCTTTACTAATGTTTGGCCAAAAAAAAAAATCTATGGGGAGCTGCAAAATACATTTAAGCCTTATAATAAACCTAACATAGCTTATTAAGTATTAATTAGGCTATTAACATTACTGCTAGATAAAATACTGTGACAACTCTGTAGTGGGCTGTTTAGTTATTTGGTGATTTAACTGTGTATTTTCATTGTTGTATTTGTGAAATTATAGAATTAAATTACCAAAAATGTTTATTTTAATAAAAAACAAAATGCTATAACTATGCACAGGCCTACTTTGATTTATAGTTATTACAAAGTCATGCAGACCACTTTGAGTCCTACCTATAGTTGTGCAAATAAATCAAAGTAAAAGTGGTTTGATACCAAATGTGCTCTGATAACAAATAAAACACACAGCAGCCCAATAACTGTAAAATTAATAAACGTTTTAAAACACAGCTTGTGAAGCACATATTAAAACTTTTACTTTTTCAGTTCGGTGTGTCGCTGCACATTTTGACAGTTAAGAGTGTAAAGAATTACTTTCGGCGGTGATAATTAAAAACCTGAAATGATAAAAAATGCACTGTTGCTCATTTCCATGTTCCTTTCCACTTAGTTTTTTTGTCAAAAACGCAGGAGTCACTGGAGATGGGCTAAAGAGCCACATGTGGCTCCGGAGCCTCCGGTTTGAGACCACTGCTCTAGACAACATTCAAGTTTAACTATAACAGTATATTTTTACGTTGCGTGGCAATGATACCTGACTCTGTGGGGCATAAAATTTATAACTGCAGTGTGCTATAACGCTCACCTAAATTTTGCAACTTCTGTTTTACTTCTTTTTTCAGTAATATTGATTTTCTTTGCTCTAATGTTGACCCCCACCTCTAAGACTGTGAACCCACTAAACAGTGGAAAAGAATCATTATATCACTATATAGTCAGTCTCTGGTCTTGAATGCACCTGTTCAGTGCAGTCACACTGCAGACACAGTTATGCCCAGTCTATTGCCTCACCCCAGAGTGATGCACTGGGATGCTGGTACCATTTGGGGGCAGTATGGACTTTTATAATCTGCAGCAAGAATGCTACAGCATCTGCTGCATTGGGAAGTAATATACACCAATCATGTCTCAGCCAATAGCTCTCTTAGGGATATTTAAATGCGAGGCATTTTGCAATTTTCAGCTAAGGTGACCACCAGGAGTATACTAATCGTTTATAAATAGATTCCTCTTAGTTTGGTGTAAAATTACAGTAATAGTATACAAGTTACAGTAGCCTAGAGCTCTTCAGTGGTCAAGGATATGTGAGGAGCTACAGCCAAAGTATTGACACACCAGCTCATTATGGATGATCTGTGGTATGTAGGGAGAAACCTCTCTTTTCTTCACTTCCCCTTCATATTGATCTCTTCACAGGGTCCTCTCCCTCTTATTATCTTAAAAGCATCTCTGCAACACTGGCTCAATCAATATTTCACAGCAGCTTTCTGTGTCATTCTGTTGTTTTAGTGGAAGATATCTGAACTTCAGCAGATACATGCTCTAATAACCCAAAGAAATTAGGCAGTATTCTTTGTGAAGGCTACAGTAAAAAAAGCAAGATTTTGTGTTTTCTTTAGATATTGATGTTAGTATTCAAAGTAGTTGATATCTGTGAGGGCAGTCCTTATTACACAGTATAACAATCCAATTAGTATAAGCAGCAAAAACCTTTGGATGTGTTCTTTATCCACTGAAAAGGACATTACTGCTGACATTTACTTCCATTTATGTGTTTTTTCATAATATTATGCATTTTGTATCTATGATGTACCCCAAGGCACCACTCAAATTCCTCCTGCAGTAAAAGACACTAAAACTGCTGATGCTGAAAATGACAGCAGCTCACTCATAATTCACAAAAAAACATCCAAGAGAAGATTCTTCAATGAATTGTTTTTATTAACTCCCTTGTTTAGAAAACACAAATGCACCAAACAATATCATACATGCACAGCTTCAGCATATCAAGATCAGCTGATGACTTTTCAATGTGAAAACGTTACTGCCACGATCTCACGGAGATCAACTCGACATTAAAATACTGAGGAGTCATGACAGAAAGGCCAAGCGTTGTAACCCAGAGCTACAATTGTCAATCTTTGTGTTTTTATAAATTTAATTAAATGTATTCACTTTAAGATCAAATTTGCCTTTTCTGAAAATCGTAAAGCTGTACTGGTATAAAAAGACAAAAAGTACTAGTAAATAATACTTGTATTATCCACTGTGAACTGGCCTGTAACCTTGTACCTTGTAACAGGTAGGGTTTGTGTCATTGCACCAAAAGGCTGTGTGTGTGATAGCAGCTGCTAAGAGATGTTGCTCTCTGCTCATGTATTTTTCAGATTCTGGGTTTGACTTGAGAATTACAATTGGAAGTAGGACACCACTGTTTGGTTTCCTGGTTTCGGGGCGTTGCTTAAAAAGCCCAACAAAATACATACAGTATGTACAGTATAATTTATGAAGGCAAGAGAGATCTCAGTACACTAACTTTTGAATTAGCAAACACTGTCTCTTAATTGTTCTTTTAAAACAACACTTGACCTTTGTGCAGAATTTTTAGAAAAAAACCCCAATCAGGAACCATATCAAACATTAAAAAAAGAAAAGAAAATCAAAGTCAAAATCCAAACATCTCCACAGTACTGATACGTTACAAAACGGAGGTTGGCAATGCTTCTATGTACCCAAAGACACAAGTTCTTTTTCAGTTCATATAATCAATAAATTAGCCAGAAAGATGCATTTCCTGTGTAAACATCTGTTAGCCTAACAATGTCATTCTGTGATGAGAGAATGTATACAGATTAACCACACGTAGAGCCACGAAAGCAACGTAACAGGATTCAAAGACAGCTTTCAGGTAGTTATCAACACTCACTGGAGAAGAAAACCTTTACATTTAATGTGAGCTTTGTCCAGTAACATGCACCTGATGTGCCCTTGGATTTTAGGGCTTTTATCCTACTCATTCCTTTGCACTGGTAATCCATGTTAACTGGAAATTAAAAAAAACACAGACATTTCAACTCCTCCCTGAGTCAAACTCATTTTTTCTACCTCCCATATTGACCTTGTTTTGCTCTAGTTGAATGTCAGCAATGCTTCAGTTGCCCAAAGCCTTGAACCATGGTTAAGCACAAGAAATGAGTTTAAACTGTTTTTCCCCCTGCAAATAGAAAAATGGTTGTCTGAAAGCACTTGTCCATGACACAGAAGACTAAGGTAATAAGCGTGCACAATCATGCTCACACACATTTACGCACACACCCTTCTCGTGTCATCTTGATGAGATTGTCCTGATTTAGTCTTCCCTAAATCCTGATGCATTCGTTTTGTGAGAGTGTCATTAGTACCATTACTCCTATGCCCTTTCCCACAGAAACCCCGCAGGGCTGCTCTAATTTATTAAGATGTTTTAATGTCTGCTAAATCTTGGCACACATCAGACTTTCCATTCATCAAGTCAGACTGTTAAATAGACCCCTGTGTCCTATGCTGACACATTTCAGATCTATCCGCTCCTGCCATTTGAGAGCAATTGAAAGATGAACTGAAGCAGGTCTGAGTACCTGAGCAGCGGGGTTTCGCTGAAATACATAAATAAACAATGACAACACATACCACATAAAAAAGCCAATACAACTGACAACAAAGGACAGATTCACAGAGTTATTAAAACACAGCTGACCACACATTTCGCCAAATAATGTCTAAGCTGGTGGCTAGATTTCAATTATCAGACTGGCACAATTGGCAGCACTTTAAACATCTCGTCCTGACTGCAATGGCTATGAATGCACGCTGACTGGTGCTGGCTGTGCGGTCCCAGATGGATGTAGACTAGGGCTGCAACTAATGATTATTTTCACTATTGATTAATCAGTCAGTTGTATTTCCCATTAATCACTCAGAAAACTGTGAACAATGTATATCCCTACTGCCCAGAGCTCAAGGTAATGTTTTCAGATTACATATTTTACTTTTCTCAACACCCAAACATTCTATTTGCTTTTACATTTTTTTGTTTATTTTTTTCTCATACTTTAAAGATGTGAGAATTCTTCATTCTGATTGGCAAGTGGGTGTCCCTTTGTGTCTTATAACCAGGCAGTATAACCAAACACCTGCTCTATTATAAATTAGCATATCAGTAGTAAACTGGTCTGACAAAATAAACTTCACCCAAGGTCCACCCTGTAGATTTTTCAAGCGCATCCTCAGCCTTCAAGAGGAGTGAGTGAGCACTGTGAATGTGTAGCAAAAAAAAAATGCATCTGAAAGTTTCTGAACATGCAAAGTGAATCCTTTAGTACCTTCTTATTTGTGTAATTTCTTTAAACTATATTTGTTTGTTTTTTGAGAGGGAGCAAAATATTTTTTTCTCGGAAATAAATGGGAACTATACTTAATAGCTTTCTTACTGATCAGAGAATCAACCTTTATCTGTGCATTAAAAATGGAGCCAGTGCCAGGTTATGTTAAAAAAGAGCTATGCAATATGGACAAAAGTATTGGGCCACACATCTTAATCATTGAATTCAGGTGTTTCATTCAATCCCATTGCTACAGGTGTTTTAAAAACAAGCACTGAGCCATGCAGTCTGCCTTTATAAACATTTGTAAAAGAATGGGTTGTTCTAAAGAGCTTGCTAAATTTCAGGGTGGTACTATAAAAGGATGCCAATGCTGCAGCAGGTCAGCTGGTAAAATTTCTTCACTGCTAGATATTCCCTGATCAACTGTTAGTGATACAAGGTGTTTCAAACAGAAATAAACAATTTCAATGCGGTATATTTCTTGATAGCAACATGGGACCATAACACAAAGTTACAAAAGGTTAACTTACGGTCTTTTAAAACGCTATGCCCCACCCTTTCATGTGGTAAACATTTCATTCATGGCGGTTCATGGTTGCAGAGATATAGTGATTTCAAATTGAGCCCATCTTTTTGAAACACCCTGTATTATTGCAAAGCAGAAGCATTTAGGAAGCACAGCAACTCAGTCATGAAGTGGCAGACCAGGTAAAGTTACAGAGTGGGGGCGCCGAGTGCTGAGGTGCATAGTATGTAAAAGACGCTCTGTTGGCATGAAACTGCAGTTTCATGAGTACAAAAACTGTGCACTAGGAGCTTCATGGCATGGATTTCCATTGCTGAGCAGCTGCATGCAAGTGTTAGATCACCAAGCACAACGCCAAGTGTTGGATGGAATGGTGTAAAGCATGCCCCAACTGGACTGTGGACTATCTGGCCTGATGGATGAGTCTGGGTTTGGCAAATACCAGGAGAACATTACTTATTTGAGTGCATTGTGCCAACTATAAAGTTTGGCAAGGAGGGATAATGCTATGGGGTTGTTTTTCTGGGTCTGGCCTGGACCTCTTAGTTTCAGTGAAGGGAAATCTTAATGCTTTAGTTTACCAAGGCATTTTGGACAATTCTATGCTTCCAATTTTGTGAGAAGACCCTCTTCTGTTCTGGCATGATTGTGCCCCAGTGCACCAAAGCAAGCATGGTTAAGTTTGGCGTGGAAGAATAGGCCCACCCAGAGCCCTGACCTCAACCCCATCCTAAATCTTTCAGATGAACTAGAAATATGGAAATTGCGAGACAGGCCTTCTTGTCCAACATCACAAATGCTCTTGTGGATGAGTGGGCAAAACACACTCCAAAAGAAATCCTTTCCAGAAGAGTGGAAGCTGTTACAGCTGCAACGGGGGAATAAACCCTGTATTAAAGTCTATGGATTTATAACGGCATGTCATAAAAGCTCCTGCAGGCGTAATGTATAGGTGGCCCGATACATTTGTCCATGTAATGTATATTGCTTTGTATTTTGAGAAAGAACAAAATATGTTTCTTAAGAATAATTAAGAAATATTCTTATTAGCTTTACACCCTTATCTGTGCATTAATAAGGGAGCCAGTGCTAGGTTATGTTAAAAAAAAAAGCTGTTTTGTATAGCATGTCCCATCATGTTGGAAGCATAAGCATTTTTACTCCACAAAAGTGACGGTTGAAATGCAATAATTGTGTAAAAGAGACTTCAGTTTTTAACTGAAGGTATTCATAATGTTTCTGTGTAAACACACAGGTGCTTAACAAATAAAAGAAAAAGACAGAGAAGTTCAAAGCCAGTTTACTTTCTCACCTCCACCTGGCTGGCAAATCCCAGCGTGAAGTAGGTGTGAAGTGAATGTTGGATTGTCAGTTTAGTCAGATAAAGGAATTTGTGGTGTTTTCCAAAGTGCTCCGACTATCTGATAAGCCCCTCTGATGAAGCAGACAAATAATTTTTAAGTAAGCTTCATACGTGCTGATTTTTGGTTTCTCCGACAGAAAGCAACAAAGAACACTGATGTTCTGGCGAAGGGCGTCATTAGTTGTTTGGTGAATGGCTCCTCAAGACTGGGCCCTGGAGGCTCCAGGAAATCACTGGCTCCATTATTAACATGCTAACATGCATGTGAGTAGTATCAATCTTCTTTTCCACCTCGTCATTGCAAATCCACAAAATTATCTATTTAAATATGATATTAGAAATAGCAATGATTTTAATTCTCCTATAATGTAATAATTAGACTAAACAACATTATGTTTTGCTTCATGCTATGAAAGGTCTGTAACCAGGCTAAAACTCTTAGCCCAGCCTATTTGGTACTGTGCTGAGTACTGAATAGCAATGCAGGTGGCAGGAACTCTGAAATATACAAATTACTGCATATTTCACAATATTAATGTGAAGTAAGTGAGATTAAAAAGATAAAAAAGCAACTGAATCATATTCTAATTTTGATTTCATATAGTAGTTTGTTGGCAAAGCAGGATAATCCCTTCAAAGTTGGATGTTGTGGTGGGAACTAGCTTATAATAAAAAGTGTTTTGTGTTGTGTCTTAACACCTTAAACTTTAAAATACAGATACAAAAAAAATTCCATATTATTTCTGTAATATTTGGCATTTTTCATTGATAAGACTTAAATGGTTTCTGTTGACTGAAGCGCTAGTGTTAGGATAAAGAAATACACTGGCAGTTATGCACCTCTGCCAATACTGCTGTGTACAAGCAAATGTAATCTTTGTGAATGCAGAGTAAAGTCCAATCCGTCATTCAGCAGGCTATAACAGTAACTAGTATGAGGCATTAAAACATTCAGGAGCCTTCATGGTACATTCAGCTCCCCACAATCAAAAGATAAAAGGTAAATGGCTGACAATGGCACCATGAGGTGTTTTATGAGTTTCATCTGGGACATAACCAACTTTTAAAGGACCACATAAAGATGAAAATGGCTGCAGTATGTTCTGAAAATACCACTGACCACTGTCTGTAAGTGACGCCGATACAAGAATCTCCAAGGCACGGGCACAGGTGAATGAACATGTTCGTACTTTCTGATCTAGCTTCGAAGAGGAAAACTAAAAACTCTGAAATACCAAGAAACAATCGAAGAACATAATGTTTTTGTAAGGGCTTTCTGCAAGGTTCACTGACAGACCGTCATTATGAGAAACTGTGATGAATAAAATGTTGAGGAAAGCATTGTAGCTATCTTAGCAATAACATCAAGAAGGCTGAAACTACTTTGGCACATGGATGGAAGTAAGGCATCTGTATCATTCTAGAGTAAATAAAAAAAGTTGTAATGGAGCATTGTTCCCAACCAGCAGAAGTGTCAAAACAGACTTATGTATAAAAGCAAGCATATACTGTTAATTAAGTGTCTGACAGCACACTCCATTCTTGTGCTGCTGCATACTTGCAAAATAACACTGCAAAATATATGTAATACCCTCCCAAAAAAAAAGAAAATAACTTTGTCCACTTTTACAAATTAAGGAAAAAAATGCCAATACTGAATGTTGAAAAACAGAGCAGATTCTGTCACTGTGTCACAAAGTTGACCTGAATGAGGATATTGCGATGGTGAGGAACAGTGAGAGCGGGGAGATGTCCACACTCCAGGCTCTAGAGCCGCCGGCACTCATACCTGGGACACAAAAAACAGGGTAAAATAGGCTGCAACACCAACCCCAAAGGTGGCATTCATCTGAAAAGCACATTTCAAATCTTAAGTTTAAATTCTCTGCTGTGTCAGCTATAAAAACATTCCAGCTGAAAATAACATGCTTAGATTTTCAAAACATAAAATATACATACTGATGTTTGACAGGCACACTTAAAATGTGGTACAAACTCATTTATGCCCTGGCTTTTAAGTGCACTTGTAAGTAAAAAATGTATTAGGGGAACTGAGTGTAAAGGTACCAAGACCCTGATTCAGTTTGCTTTTATCACTAGTTTCTTATTCCATAATACACTTCACACACACACACACACACACACACACACACACACACACACACACACACACACACACACACACACACACACACACACACAAATCTCATTTAAAGCCATGCAGAAGGTTGTGTTGGTGAGGGCACGCTGTTCACGCAACCAATAAAACTAGAAAATGCAATCTTGAAAGTCCATTTGAAGTAGCAAATGAACACACGTGGAGGCTCATCAGATTCCAAAACATTATACAACAGTTTGGAAACACAAGAACAGGATTTTACAACTTTAAATAATGCCACACTGTGGAAATTAGGCTGATGAAATTTGTATAAAACAGTGCAAAGTCTTATTTTATTACAAGTAATATACCATGAAAGCTGCATGTATACACTGTATGCACCAAAATATTAGGTCACATCCCTTAATCAGTGAATTCAGGTGATTCATTCAGTCCCATTGCCACAAGTGTATAAAAACAAGTGCACTTAGCCATTCAGTCTGCCATTACAAACATTTATGAAAGAATAGGTGGTTCTAAAGAGCTCACTGAATTTGAGGATGTACTGTAATGGGATGCCACTCTTTCAATAGGTCAGTTGGTGAAATATTTTCCCTTCTAGAAAATCCATAATAAACCATATGTGGTATTAGTGCAAAGTGAAAGCATTCAGGAACCCCAGACCATGTAAAGTCTCTCCTCTGGCATTAACATCAGCACAAACTGTGCATCTGGAGGTTCATGGCATGCGTTTCCATGGCTGAGCAGCTACATGCAAGTCTTGCGTCACCAAGCACAATGCCAAACATCGAATGGAGTGACATAAAGCACACCACCACTGAACTCTAAAGCACTGGAAACATGTTCTGTGGAGTGACGAATCATGCTTCTCTAGCTGGCAGTCTGATGGGTCAGTCTGGGTTTGGCAAATGCCAGGAAAACATTGCCTGCCTGATTGCATTGTTCCAGCTAAGAGGATGAAACCATGGCAACAAGTTAGTTTCCTAAATATTCCACAATCAGCTGTAAGTGGTGTTATTGTAAAATGGAATCATTTAGGAACTACAGCAGCTAAGACACAAAGTGGGGGACCAAAGAGCAGGGTTGCTGGGTGTTGAGGCACATACTTTGCAGTCAGCAGGGCTTTGGCAACTTTTACAGTGTTTCAAACCTCCTCTAGCATTAACATCAGCACAAACTGTGCACCAGAAGCTTCATGGCATGGGTTTCCATGGTTGAGCAGCTGCAAGCAGCAAGCCTCACATCAACAAGTGTGGAGTGGTGTAAGCACGCCACCAATGGACTCGGAGCAGTGGAAACGTGTTCTGTGGAGCGACAAATCACATTTCTCTACCAGTCTGAGGAATGATTCTGGGTTTGATAAATGCCAGTAGAATGTTACCTACCTGACTGCATTGTGCCCAAGTTTGGTGGAGGAGGGATAATGGTATGCAGTTCTTTTCCTGGTGTTGGCCTGGTCCCCTTAGTTCCAGTGGAGGGAGTTCTTAATGCTTTAGCTTACCAGGCATTTTGGACAATTCTACTCCAACTTTGTGGGAACAGTTTGGGCCTTGTCTGTGCAGCATGCCTGTGCCCCATTGTACTAAGCAAACAGGCTCTCTCATCCAAAATCAGTGTGTGTCCTCAATTTCTTCTGGCTGAATGGGCAAAAATTCTCACAGACACACTCCAGAATCTTGTAGAAGGCCTTCCCAGAAGAGTGGAAGCTGTTACAGCTGCAAATGAGTCACCAACTCCATATCAATGCCTTTGAATTTAGAATGGGATATCAAACTCTCCTCTACTATGGGTATGTATGTGTAGGTGGCCCAATGTGTTTGGTCACGTAGTTTATGTTTCACTGGCCAATACAGCATCTTGGTAGATGACATTTTGTTGCGCTGCAGCTGAGTCAGCTCCAGTTTTGCTGCCATTTAATGCTGCAGTGGCACCCCAGGAAGCAAAAGCTTGTTGTGGCCTCACAGTCCCAAAACCTTGTTCAGGCAGCCCTGTTATAATTTGCACTCATTGCAGAGAAAACAGCACAGCCAATTGAGCACACATTTTGATGGAGAGAAATTGTGATGTTAATTTGATACAAATAGCTGACCTTACAGGTGAAAAATAAAGCCATTAGAGTGGGGCAGCAGGAAACTTGTTCAACAGCTAATTGTGAAGAGCAGCTTTCTACAGCAATATTAGCTTTGCTTATGTTTCCATCAGCTCTATTAACATGCATACACATCCACAATAGAATTGTTGCCACATGCTCATTATCTAACAGCTGCCCTTATTAGCTATATGAAATTATTCAGTTGTGTAACAAGCGTAATTGCGTATAAAAAACACTTAGCCAAATGACATTCGTTTTTTTATCGAATTCATTATGAAAAAGTGAAATGTTGCCTTTTTCTTTGACTCTATATTCATTTTCCATTCTATCTGAAAAGAGTGGGGAATACTGGCCTTCGTTTGAGGCTTCTCCTCACCTCAGTGAAAAATTAATCGGTTGCAGGTGCCTACACTCTTTGTCAGCAGTCTACACTTATGGCACTGATGCACCTACAGCTAATTAATAGAGAGGACAGACGTGAAGTGCCACCGTCCTCTCTGTTTTAAGTGTATCTCATGCTGTCACTAGAAATTTGTTTTGTAGCTGGGCTAGAGTGTGCCTGCAGGTTCCCTGACAAGGCTTCAGACGCTTGGTTTCTAAGCACCAGCTGGTCACTTATTAGCTCTGGCATGCATTGGAAAGTGCTATTGATGCCTGGTAATGGAGAAAAACAGCCCCAACTCCTGAGCCCATTTTCTTAGTCAATAGCCAGAGCTGGCAGAGCACTTCAGTTACAATTGTTACAGCAGGTAAACCTTGAACTTTATGTAGAACATATTGTAAATCTGGACTATCTGAAGTAAAAAAAATAAGCAGATAAGGGAACGGTGCATGAAGCAGATACATGGTGATATTTTTGTCCTAACAAAATAGTCCATGAACGTTTCTGTTATACCCATGTGAATAAAATTGAATATACACTCTTATTTAAAAGTGAAGATAAAAAATATCACTCAATTGACTGTCCGTTTCTGTGGCCTCCTAGCAATTTGCAATCATCACTGAACCCCCTCCTGTATGGAGATAAATCTTTGGCAGTGAGTGATTTCCCAGACAAGAAGCCGATATATTTCTCTGTGGGGTAGCTAGTCTAACTCCACATGACAGAGTGAGTTTAGTAATTTGGGAGACCCTTGATATCAAGCCACTGCTCTTGTATACTGAGAAGCAACCAGTTAAATTTGGATAAACACTAGGAATTTTCCCTTGGCTGACTCCCTCTGAAGGTATTTTGGGAGGGACAGAAAACCATCAACGAATGCAACTCTCCGGAGGAGGAGTGTTTAGGTCTCTCTCAGCAGGACTTGGAAGAAAAATATTTGGCTTATGCACCACTGCATCCTATCCACAATAAGCAACTCAAATGAATTCATGCACTGATACTTTCACTTGTTAGCAGTCAGAAGTAGAGATCTGTGTATAGTGCACATATACCATATTGACAAAAGTTTTGGGTCACATCTCTTAATAGGATGCCACTGATGCAACAAGTCAGTTTATGAAATGGCTTCATGTTAAATATTCTGTAATCAAATATAAGTGGGATTACTGCAAAGTTTAAAAAAAAAGTGTAGGAACCTCAGATACAGAGTGGGGTTGCTAAGAACCCTGGTGCAGAGTGTGTAAAAGTTGCTGACACTCTGATTCAAAACATGTAGTGTTCCATACTTCCTCTGGTATTAACATCAGCACAAATGGTTGGATGAGTTTGGTGTGGAGGAACTTGACAGCGCTGCACAGAGCCCTGATCTGATCCAAATCAAACACCTTTAGGATGAACTACAGCCTAGAACAGAGATTTCAAGCTGGCCCTCTCATCCAATATCAGTGCCTGGCTGTTCGAATGGCAAGTAGCAGCTGGATCATAATAGGAGGCTTGAGGCAGAGATGAGGTGCAGACCAACCAGGTGTTTATTCACCAACATGATGACTTTATATGTACGTTAGGCAAAATAAAAACCATTGTTGTCCACAGGTGGCATGTGGTTTCAGCAGCACCCTCTGATCCTCTGATGTTGACTGGCAGCCTCTTATAGCCTGCTCATAATCAACCTACAGCCATAGCATTTACGTGGGGGGACTTACATCAATAATTAAACTTACAAATTCTATACTAAACTTTACTAACAGACTTTATTAACAATAATGAACATTTCTATAAACCAAACCTATTAAATAAGTTTTACACCCACTGGCCTACCACCTATAACCTCAATAAAAACCTTACTCATTTAACCAAATTAAGGTTAAAATGATTTCTTATTAGCCTAAAACTTGTCAATCAATTATCATTTCCAGGGCAGATCTACCAGTACCAGCTGGAGGGCAATGCCCAAAGAAGCATTTAAAGAAATTAATAAAATACTACATCATTCTGTGTTTGTATATTTCTTAATGAATGTCACTCATGTGCCAACAGGATATTTTAGGAGTGAAGTGGACCTTCATTACACTGGACTCACAAATGCTCATCTGAAGTCTTCTTTTTCTTCTTCTTCTTCTTCTTCTTCTTCTTTCGGCTGTTCCCATTAGGGGTCGCCACAGCGGATCATCTGCCTCCATCTCATCCTATCCCTTCCATCCTCTTCCCTCC
>VUQH01088864.1:3522-30985 GCA_015106775.1 Etroplus canarensis | reverse complement strand
CAGTTAAGGCTGAAATAAAAAAAAAAAAACAAAATCAGATATGGGCCACATGAAGGGCAAAACAAAAAAAAATCTCAGTCAGGCCACTTTTACCTGCAGTGGGAACGTAGTGTTAATGCCATGCATGTAAGAAAGAATCGAAGAGATGTATCTGACCCTTCATTTGAACCATCCTCTGTTCGCTGAAGCCTCATCAGAAATGGTCTCAGTGGAAGGGTGGCTGTCAAGAAGCCTTTCTTAAGAAAGGGAAGCATAGAGAAAAGGCTGAGGTATGCCAGATTACATCACAACTGGACTCAAAATCAGCGGCAACAGGTCTGATGGAGTGATGAATCCAAATTAGAAGTTGAAACACGGTGGAGGCTCTGTCGTGGTTTGGGGCTGCATTTCAGCCAGTGGTGTTGGGGGCTCTTGTCTCAATTAAATGAACTGTGATGGCAGAAAAGCACTGCCAGATTTTTATCCGCCAAGCAACACTATGGAAAGCATCTGCTTGACGATGACAATGATCTCAAACACACTGCCAACGCAGCAAAAGCCTACCTGGATGGAAAAACACTATTGTTCATGGCCTGGCCTCCCCAAAGCCAGGACCTCAACATTATCAAAGCAGTGTGGGATCATTTTGACAGAGAACAGAACATGAGGCAGCCAACATCCGAAGAAGAGCTTTGGAATGTCCTTCAAGAAGTCTAGAGAACTATTCTAGAAGACTACTTAAAGAAATGACAAGAAAGCTTGGCTAAGAGCGTTCAGGCTGTGTTCATGAATAAAAGTGGTTATAACAAGTACTGACTTTCAAGCTCGTTAGAATTACACAAACTACGCTTTTGCCTGATACACTGCATTTCCATTCATCCATTTATGGCCATGACTTAATTATTGCTGTGTCCTGTTTTCCCAGCAAAATGTAAAGAAATGAGGGGTGCATCAAGACTTTTACACAATATCAGATTTTTTATGAAAGTAGGTAAAAACAGAACACGTAGTCAAAAATCTATTCACATTTTCTGAGCAACTGTCTTTTCAATATGCACTGAAGCTGTTTATAAACTTACAAAGGTCTTAGACCAGCCAATACTGTGTGTGTGTGTGTGTGTGTGTGTGTGTGTGTGTTTGTGAGTGTGTCTGTCCATGTGTACGTCTGGTGGGACTGTCCCAGCACAACTGTCACTTCGCTCCCCTGTTACAGGTGCTCCACACAGGGGAGCTGGCAGCTCTGACGGACGCCTCCTCCTAGGGATTTATGGGAAATGACAGCTCCCGCTAAATAAAGCTGAAGCGGTCGGGGAAGGGGAGACGACGGAAGTTCCAAACCATGAGTGCACAGGGCTGACACCAGCTGAAATTTATTTCCTCCACTCCTCCTGGCAGTTTGGTTGGAAATGTGCTATTCAGACTTTTAGGCCCGGAGACTGAAAGAGAGCGCGAGAGCGAGCCCCACCCTTAATCTACTTCCTCTGTTTGGGGTAATGGTCTACGAGGTCTTTCTGCCTTGTGAGAAATCACATTTCTTACATGGCTGCCTCTTGATGAATTATTTCACATTTCACTTACTTACCTTTTCAAAAGTTAATCTACATCAATAATGTTAAAGGAAAATTTCACAGCTACAAATGAGCAGCTCCCCCTTATTCAAACTCAAAAGGTGTGGACCGTTTGGCTGCTTAAAAAAAAAAAAAAGTCCATTTCAAACTTCATCATTTAACCGTTCGCCAGCATATGTGAATGCACACGGGCCGGGCCGGCGTTCTGATTTTCTACATATTTAAATATGGACCATCTCTAATTGAGCGGAAACTGCTGTGGAGAACAGTGCTGAACTAATACTGAGGCTGAAATATCATTACACTGATGGAAGCCGGGCTCTCCGGCTTTTATTGGCAGCTCGCGAGCTAAATGTGTGGTTCAATTCAGAGGCGGCCATAGCTGCAGAGGCACAGTAATCGACTTTGGGACAAAATGGTGTGGAAAATGACGTGCGGGCCTTCGCCCAAAGCCAACCTGGTGCGGGCGGAAATCTATCACTCAGGTGCACGCCAGCATTGGCATTTTCGCAAATGTGATTTAGTCGACGATACTGGAGAGCCGATGTGCTCGACCGGCGCTTTTGGAGAAGGAAAACTACTATTTCAAGTCATGCAGTCGGCTGCTTCAGCTGCAACAACCGACCGTTTGATTCGGTTTGAACCCTGCCGCGTTCAGATGAAACAATGTTTTACATATGAAGCTCTTGCAGCGTATCAGAGCGTATTTAGGTCAAACTGCCCTGAACCTTCGGAGCACTGGGCTGAATTTTAAACCTCAAGCCTCGTTCAGATCACTCCTTTCTCGGCCTGTTGAAAATCAGCCCTTTGTTTTGAGATCAACACAAGATTCACTGCTGCGCCGCAACTACTGTGCTGTGAGTATTTTTGGCTCAGTGCTGCCAAAGTTTGGACACAGCCATTTATAATTCTCTCACAAGGCAAGCAGCTTGCTTCTTTCTCCAAACAGACTCCATGGGAGACAGACGGGTCCGTGCTGTCATGCGGTCGGCTTGCGGAATCGCATTATTTCCGAGCGGCACCAGCTTTAGCGAGCGCCACAGCCAAAAGGGCCTTGACCAGCAAACCGAACGTTAATCATCACAATAAGACACAATTAAAGAACGATTATGTAAAAGACCTTTTTGCTTTGGGAGTGTCTCAACTATTACATCAGCGTCTAAACCTCAGATTCAGAGTGTCTCTCTCCCCAGCAGCGTGCCTGGAGGCGCAACAGTCACACCCACACACTCATGCACACACGTATACACTTGCTGAAGCACAGAGCAGATCAAGTGCGCCTGGAGAGCTCTATAGAGAAGCCAGTTTTACTCATTAGACTGCATGTGCACCACTCTCCAAAAAAAAACCCTCGCTCTAATCACTGTCACCAGACCTCGGCTGAAAAACAGATAATTAATGTTGGGCCCTGCCTCAATCGGCTTGCACGCTAAGCAGCTCTGTGTACATATGTGTGCGCATGTGTGTGGGTGTCTGCATGCTTGTCTATTTGGAGTCTGTCGATGTAGGAGGCCCCCCGGGGACCGCGGATGCTCAAGCCATCCACAACAACCATTTCTCTCAGGCTCGCATTAGCTCTCAGAAGAACAATTGCACACCAGATAATGCACAAATTCACAGAAGAAAAAACCCCCGCTGTATGACCAAAGCTGTTTGCTGCCTCTATTTCATGGCGTCTCCATCTCCACTGATTCTGTAACGTCTCGCCCTTTTCTGCTCCACGACTGCCCTTTTAGTTCCCCTTCACCCATTTATTACATGGAATGGACTTCTTAATCGTATGCTTTGCGGAGCGGATTTATTTATGGTCTTTTTTTTTTTTCCTTCCTAAAGGCAGTTATTAATATCATAAATATTTGATGATACTTTGCGTGACCCTGCAGAGAATGACAGAGAGAGGTACTGAAGGTTAATGCTGGGGGTGCAGACTGATTAAATGGCGACCGAGTGGCAAAAGCCCATGCAGAGCTGCTATAAACTTTCTAATGAAATGGACTAAATAAACACTGTTTGCAGCACTATTTAGCTCCAGGACTTTAATAAGGTAATTTACAAAAACACATTTTTTTTCCCCCTCCTGTTGCCCCTAGTGATATCTAGACATAAAAATACTTTTGGTTTATTTGCCCAGGTTTGGAGATATCTGTCTTTGAAATTGCTGCCTCCAACCCAAAAGTTGGAAGCGAATGAAATTTTCAGGTGTGGTGCTCACAGCGTTCAAAAATGACATTTAAAAACTCAACAGCAACGTGTCTTTATAGTAAAAATGTCCTGGTGAGTTTGGATCATCAAGAGACCTCTACTGACAGATTTCAGGTTTACTGATTGATGAGTATTTTCACAGAAAATGAATCAAAGTGTGTGTGTGTGTGTGTGTGTGTGTGTGTGTGTGTGTGTGTGTGTGTGTGTGTTTGTGTCCAACCCCCTAGTTAGGGGCATATCCAGAGGAGGGCATGACCCCAGAAATATGACTGGCCTCCCTGTTGACCGCCCCATCAATGCCATTCGGCTAGAGTACTGTTAATCTTACAATGCCCAACACCGCTGGATGAGAGCATGGATGGGATCAGGGGAAAAGTGACTTCAAAGTACATTCACTCAAGTACTTCCCTGAAAACCATGTCTAATGTACTTGAATTTTATGAAGTATTTCTATGCTATGCTATTTTCAGATTCTACTCTACTATATTGGATAACCCAGCCACAGGGGCCCAAGCCGGAGTAAATGGGAGGGCTGCGTCACGAAAGGATTCCTGCGTAAAATCTCCAAATTCGCCAAATCAAATATGCGAATTCAAAATACGACCCGTAGTGTAGTGGTTTACATGTTTGTTTCACAAGCGAAAGGTCCCTGGTTCAATCCCAAGTGGAGACACAAGCCCCTCTCACCATTGGAGGGTTGCGTCAGGAAGGCCATCCGGCGTAAAATCTCTGTCAATTTACCAATACGGATTAATCAGCAGTGGCGACCCCTTGGGGAGAATACAAGGGAGCAGCTAAAGGTGCATTTATATAATATGACACGGTTAACAACGGCCACCTCCCGAGCCATTAGCCAACAGGGTGCAGGTGGAAACTATGCTACTCTAGGCTGAACACGAAGAAGGAGGAGGAGAGAGGGAATGGATGCAAGGGACAGGGTGAGATAGAGGCAGATGATCTGCTGTGCTGACCCCTAATGGGAGCAGCCAAAAGAAGAAGACTACTTTTTTTGGATGCAAATATTAGACTTTGTACACCATACCATCTATTTTAAAACGTTATTTACTATTACACCTGGTAGCATAGTGGTTTGCACATTCATCTTACAAGTGAAAGGTCCCTGGTTCAATTCCAGGTGGGGACACAAGCCCCTCTCACCATGGAGGGTTGCGTCAGGAAGGGCTTCTGGTGTAAAATCTCTGCCAAATTACCAATGTGGATTAATCCACTGTGGCGACCCCTTGGTGGAGAATACAAGGGAGCAGCTGAAAGGCACATTTTTACACTGATTATTTTGGAGGTAAATTGCACTGTAACACATCACTCAAGCTACCAAGCAATATATAAGTAATTAAAATCATCAATAGCTGCAACATTAAAGTGATATAAATGACAATGAATCAACTATAATGATCGAATAACATAATGTATATGATATTCAAAAGTGACAGCCTACTGAATACTGTCATTTTAGGTACTTTAAATTAGTATCAGTCCCCAGAACTGATACTAAAGATGCATTTCAATAACAAAAGTCTAAAAAAATGTGTGCTACTTCTTTATTTTGGTATCAATGGCAACAGAGCCTACTACTCTTCCAGAACTGACGGGGGCAGCACTCACCTCCAAGTGTTCTAGTCTATCCTTCAATGCTGAAGAAGAAGGAGGACACTTACATGTGGGAGATGGCGACTAGTGCAGCTACTGCAGTAGGACCGCACAGCTCGTTAATAAGAAAGGCAGTCGGGAGTTAAAAAATGGAAGTATTTTGCATCCAAGTGATAATTTAATTGCAGATGGCAAGATGTAAACAATACTTTTATGCTTTTCAAACCAGGGGAGGAAATATATCCACTTTGGAAAAGCACCTACAGGAGACCGGCATCCACGTCTGTTTAAATGATTCAAGGTTTCACTTCATGTTAACAACATCCAAGGTATTATCATTCTGAAAGTTACGTTACAATTTTTTGAGACAGCTAGCATTGCCTTTGTGTAATCAACTTCGTTCCACAGGCTCGACAGTGGCTACCGTTTAGCAAATGCCAAAGCTGTGTAATGTAACTAACTTTATACCTTGTAATAACAACGCAGATATATCATATGTCTTTGAACTTTGAGAGGAAGCCGGAATACATGGAGAGAACCGATGCGAACACGAGAAGAACATGCTATCTTCACACAGAAGGACCCGAGCTGGCTGGATTTGAACCCAGGCTCTCTTGCTCTGAGGCCACAGTGCTAAGCACCACACCAGTGTACCGTTGGCTGCTCCTTTGTATTCTCAATTCAAGTTGTGACATCTCTACTTTAAATATATTTTAATTATACTTATCAACTTATGCACTATCAACCTACTTAAGTTGGAGTAAATTTCACTTAGATAACAAGTCTAAATACTTCTTTTTTCAAAAACACTTATAGATCACATAATTGTGTTTAAACTCTTGTGTGGCGCCACTTTTCAGATAATACATCTGCACTGTTGCCTAATGTTTTCTGAACCTTTTTTTTGTTACAGCTATTTTATTTGATTAAATAGTCTGATTTTCTGTGATTTTCTGGCTTTTTAAAAGGCAAAGATCACCTCTAAGTCAAATTTACATATTTTTCCCCCGGGTCTGTAGCACCATCGGTGCCTCTAGACCATTTCGGTGTGAGACATCAGCTGTAGAAATGTCTGTCTAAAGGGCACTCATCTTGTGGTGCTTAAAACACCAAAAAATGCACCTGAAAGATTCAGATGCCACAACTCTTTACAGAAATTATAACCTGGTTACTACTCAGTCCTTTCTGTGGGCGGTTTCATGTAGGAACAGTTGTCTTTGTTTGGTCTACATTTGCCAACCTAAAGAAGCACATAGCTTGCTAATATTACATCTCAACTGAAGAGGAAGCCATTAATGTTTACATCCTGAAATGAGCAAGAGTTATGAAGCATGCTACCTGCAGCATGAAGATATGGTTAGTGGATGCAGGTCATTAAAAAAAAAAAAAACCCAGTATGTTTTCTTCTTCTTCTGGAAAAAACCATTGCTGATGAGTTTATTTTTTTTTTTTGAATGTGTATTTTTGGCGAGAAAAAGCGGACAAGTTCTCCAGTCAAAAGAAAGTAGACCCTCTTTCAGTGCAAAGGTTTAATTTATCAGAACAGTTAAAAAAATATCTAGCCTTTACCACCTTTACCACTATTTAAAGCTAAAATGCAGAAGCCATGTGTCAAAAATAACTTCAAAATATTTCTGCTAAAGCTGGTTCTACAATCTATTGAGTCATGGGGTGTATTTATCTTTTTTTCTGTACAGTTTTGCTTCAGTTCATTGGGGTTTTCGGGCATTCATTTAAAACCAGCATTTTTAAGGTCCACAGCATTTCAATTGGGTTGAGGTCTGGACTTTGACTGAGCCATTGAAGCAGTTTGAATATTTTTGTTTTCAGTCATTCTGTTGTGAAATTGCTGGTGTGCTGGGATGATTGTCCTGTTCCATGACCCTTTTTCTGCCAAGCTCTATTTGTCAGACAGATGGCCTCACATCTGACTCTGGAACTCTTTGGTATACAGAGGAGTTCATGGTCAACTCAATGACTACAAGATGCAAAGATCAAAACGAGTCAAAAACTTTACCACTGTATGAGGTGTATCTGTTGATATGCTGCGTTTGATTTTCACTGAACATGGTGCTTTATGGCCAAACATCTTCACTGTGGTCTTGTCTGTCCATGGCTTGCTCAGAAGCAAAAGCTGTGCTGCCAAGTGTTTTTTTTTTTTTTAGGGAGAAAAGGCTTTATCCTGGCAACCCTCCAAAACAAGCCATATTTGTTCAGTCTTTTTGCAACTGTATTGCGATGAATTTTAACATTTAACATGCCAGCTGAGCTCTGTAGGGTCTGAGATGTAGCTCTTGGGTTTTTTTGCCATTTCACTGAGGATTGCATTAGCTGCCCTTAGGGTGAATTTTCTGGGATGTGTACTGCTAGGAAGATTGGCAACTATCTTGAATGTTTTGCACTTGTGAATAAACTTTCTCACTCTAAAATTATGGACTCTAATTCTTTGGAAATGGCTTCATAACCGTTCCCAGACTGACGTGGACCATCAGCGGCTTCTCTAAAATATTTCCTCCATGTGTTAACATACACCCGAATGCTCCAGACCTGCAAACTGCCAAAACATCTGCTTTTACAGAGGTGGTCACACTTGCTGATGTTCAGTTAATCAAGTGAATTTGATCAGCACCACCCTCTTAATTCCTATGGAAGCAGTAAGGGTGTACCCAGCGTGTAGTTTTTCACAAGTGCCTTCCACATTTTGTCTTAATTTTTGTTAAATAAATGACACAATGTGATATGTCAAATGAGGTTGTTTTTACCTAAATTTAAGGGTTGCTAAGGACCAGATGATTTTCATGATGTCCAGATATGTACTGTAGCTCGCTAGCTATAATAGGCACAGGTCTGCTGCAGCAGGAATGGTGTTTGCAACCCCCCCAAGAGAGATGACGCATTAACGATGCATCACAGTCATACCATTATTTGTACTGGCACAAGCTGTTTGCTGTAAATGCAGACTCTATTTCCAGAAAAGTTTGGATATTTTCCAAAATATGAGAAAAGCAAAAATATGTGACATGTTAAATCACACAAACCTTCCTTTAGCCGAATAACGGAAATATTTTCAGTAGTTTTACTAACTTCTTTGCATTTTGTAAATAAACACAAATTTTGGATTTGATGGATGAAACACACCCAACATAAGTTGGAACAGAGTTAAAATAACATTGAAAAGTGTGCCAAACATTCAAGTGACATTGGTTTGGAAGACTCCACATTAGGTGAAGTATCATGATTGAGCATAAAAGTAGCATCCATCAAAGGCTCAGTCTTTGCAAGCAAGGACTGGTTGTGACTAACTCCTCTGCACCAACATCTGTGAGAAAATGGTTAGTCAAGTCAAAAGGAACATTTCCTAATGTAAGACTGTAGGGACTTTAGGTCTTTTAACATGCACTATATTGTGAAAAGATTCACAGAATTCTGAGACATCTCAGTGCGTAAAGGACAAGATTGGAAACCACTGTTGAATGCACATGATCTTTAAGTCCTTGGGCAACGCTGCACAAGAAATCATCATGCTGTTGTGACAAATATAGCCACCTGGGCTTCGGAAAACCATTGTTACCCAACACAGTCCATCGCTGCATCCAGAAACACACCCTGAAAATGTATTACACAAGGAGGAAGCCTGTTCAGAAACACTGCAGAGTTCTCTGGACCTGAGCTCATCTGAAGGACTGTGGAACTGTGTGCTGTGGTCAGATGAGTCCACGTTTCAGCTCATTTTCAAAGATGAAAACCACCAACTAGATTGTTACCCGTAAAAGGTGCAAAAGTCAGACTGTTGGTGCACCAATGCCTATGGCATGGCTGGGTTCCATGTATGTTAAGGTACCACTGACTCTGACATGTACTAGGATATTAGAGAGAGACATGCTGCCATCAAGGTGACGTCTCTTCCCAGGAGGTCCATGCTTATTTCAGCAGGAGAATGTCAGACTATGAGTGGGTTTATAGACACAAAGTGTGTGTGCTTGACTGGCCTGCTGAGCGTCCATATCTATATCCTATTGAAAATGTAGAGTGCATCATGAAGAGGAAAATCAGACAACAGCAACAATAGACTGGTGAGCAGCTAAAGCATTATATCACGCAAGAATGGACGAGATTTCCCATTGCAAGATTACAACAATTAGTATGTTCAGTTTCACAAATGACTAAAAAATATTTTAGTAAAAGGAAACGTGATGGAACACAGAGGTAAATAAGTGTCAGTTTTAGATAAGCATATTTGCCCAGGGACAGAGTGAGAAAAAAAACCCATTCTATTTAAATGAAAATAAAAAAACAATGTTTTGTGCTTACAAAACTAACTAAAATGAAGTAAAAATGTACAGGAAATGTCCTTAGTTTCAGTGTTTGTCAGTTTGGTCAAATTTGGTAACACAACCTGCTGGACGAGGCTTTGGTGCATCTCTTTCAGACTCTGGATGTCCACATGAGTGAGAGTCAGCTGCCTTCATGAAGTACTGTGTTGCTAATGTAACTACTGATTTTGCTCTCCTATCTCTCTTCTCTGTCCCCTCACCCCCAACTGGTCGAGGCAAATGGCTTCCCCTCCCTGAGTCTGGTTATGCCGGAGGTCTCTTCCTGTTAAAAGGCAGTTCTTCCTTCCCAAGGTCGCCAAATGCTTGCTCATAGGGGATAAAATGATTGTTGAGGTTTTCTCTCTGATACTGTAGGATCGTTACCTTACAGTGTACAGCGCCTTGAGGCGACTTTTGTTGTGAATTGGCACTATATAAATAAAACTGAATTTAATTGAATACTAATCTGAACCACGTTAATCTTTCCTTCACTATTATTATTTATATACTAGTAATACAAAAATTAATAAAACTCAGCCTCCAAATTCTAAATTTGAGTCTAATTACAAAATAAAACTGAGTCTGTCAGTAAAAATATATTTGAGTATATTTTCTTTGGACTTTTGTCAGTTAAAAAAAGTTTAAAGTGAATTAACCTGCCACAGATTTTTGTTTTTATTGTGTTTTCTATTACAACTGCACAACTGTTTTTTTCTGTCTATATATCTGTCCCTGTGGTGTAGTGGTTCACACATTTGCCTTACAATCAAAAGGACACAAGCCCCTATCATCAGGGAGGGCATCCAGCATAAAACTTCTACTAAATTACCAATGCGTATTTATCCACTGTGGACACCCCTTGGGGAGCAACAGAAGGTACAAAAAACATGTTTGTTTTTTTTTTTTAATTTACAGATACAGCAGATAATCATGTTTTGTTGGAGGTTTTTTGGGGACTGTTTGGCCATGAGTCATGGACCCCTGCGCCCGCCTTTTCCAAACCACCGCTTTAAGATGTGTATCTGTGACCCTACAAGTAATTTTTTCAATTTTATGACCTCTGCAAACAAAATTCTATTCGCAGTACTTCACTGGAGCGCAGATACTAAAAAATCCCAACAAACAAGGGTGTTTCCAGGATGGGGTGGGACAGGGGGAGCAAAGAACAAAGTGGGTAGTTTTTAATTAGAAACAAAATCCATGTATAAATTATATGTGCAGCCCTGTTTCGGATGATTGTTTTGCAAAGTGGAAAAGGTGCTTTTTGGATTATTTAGTAAAAGTTATAAGTAAGCTTTATCGTACACAAGTTGTGTAATCAAAAGGTATTTAAAGTTCCTGAAGTAAACATTCTAAATTATGTAGAATGGCACTTTTCTGACTCTACAGTGCTTAATAAATTTATTAGACCGCCACCCATTGTAAGGTTTATTCCACAGCTGCCCTAAATTAACGGCAGTGGTAATTACCAAACTCATTTTTCATGTTTCTGTTATGGTTAATACACCAGTAATGCAGAAGCTCTATAACTGAAATGATATTTTTAATGCTACAATATAATTATTATTGTTATCCACAAATGTTCACATTAGAATACAAGGGAGCAGCCGAAGGTGCTGTTTTACAAATAAACCCAGAAAAAAAAATAGTAAAGGACTTTATTATTACTTGATTACGATGTCAAATTATAGTTGTTTACTTGCATTCCTGAACAGAAAAATTAGTTTTAGTGGTTGAATTTTATGCTTGATTAATTTCTGACTCCTCAGAGGACCCCAATGAGCCAGCTCAAATTTGGGTATAAAAATATGAATTCGGTTTGAAATTCCTCTTTCCTGTTCAAAATGGTAAAACACAGAACTCACTGAAAAGGAAAGAGTCTGCATTAAAGCACTTAATGATGCTGTATGGTCTTGCTTGTATGACAGATAGTCTAATGACTTTGTTGAGATGTTGGCTGGGAGTGACCAGGATGGACAGGAATAGAAATGAGTACATCAGAGGGACAGCTCAGGTTGTTAAAGTCAGAGAGGCAAGGCTGAGATGGTTTGGACATGTTCAGAGGAGGGATAGTGGACATAAAGGATGTTGAGGATGGAGCTGCCAAGCAGGAGAAGAAGAGGAAGACCACAGAGAAGGTTGATGGATGTAGTGAAGGAGGACATGCAGAGGGTTGGTGTGGTGATCCCTAACAGGAGCAGCCGAAAGAAGAAGAAATTTGTATACCTACTGGATCATAATTATTGATTCTCCGATGTGTATATCGCTTTGCTGCTGAAGCTGTTAGCAATTTTGGTTCGTTACTTATTTTAGTGACTTTGAAAAAAAGCAACTAAAGCTGTGTGACAATTATTTGGCAAGTTGCAGTTTTGAGGATTAGTTTTATTTTTTAACAACAACAGTGCTCTTGGTCAATCTAAAATGTTAATAAACCTCAAACTTGAATATTTCAGGAAGTGAAAGTGAGGTTTTTGCTTTTGTACGAGAATATCCGTGTGCACAATTATTAGGCACCTATTAGTGTGCAGAATTGTTACACAACTCAAAGAAAAACAAAAATATTCCCATCTCACTTGTTTCTTTTCATCTGTTAAAGTGAGAATAATAAACAAACTCAAACTTTACAAATAAACATTTTTGACATTTCAAAAAATAAATCAGTGACAGTACAGCCACCCTTCTTTTCAATAACACACAAAAGTCTTCCATCTGTGGAGTCTGTCAGTTTGTTGATCTGTTGACCATCAACTTTTTGTGCAGCAGCAACCACAGCCTCCCAGACACTGTTCAGAGAGGTGGACTGTTTTCCTTCACTGTACATCTCTCGTTTAAGAAGGGCCCACAAGTTCTAAATGGGGTTTAGGTCAGGTGAGGAAGGGGGCCATATCATTGTTCCTTCATCTTTAAGGCCTTTACTGGCTAGCCACACAGTGGAGGACTTTGATGCATGAGATGGAGCATTGTCCTGCATAAAAATCATGGTCTTCTTGAAAGATGCAGACTTTTTCCTGGACCACTGCATGAAGAGAGCGTCTTCTAGAAACTGGCAGCAGGTTTGGGAGTTGAATTTGAGGCCATCTTCAACCCGAAAAGGTCCAACAAGCTCATCTTTAATAACTCCAGCCCATACCAGCACCCACCTCCACCTTGTTGGAGGTGTCAAAATCAGAGTGGAGCTCTGTGCCCATTGCTGATCCAGCCACGGGTCCATCCATCTGGCCCATCAAGACTCACTCTCATCTCTTCCATAAAACCTTTGAAAAATCTGTCTTCACATATTTCTTGGTCCAGTCTTGGCGCTTCAACTTGTGTGTCTTGTTCAGTGGTGGTCGGGTTTCAGCCTCTCTTACCTTCGCCATGTATCTGAGCATTGAAAATCTTGTACTTCTGGACGCTCCAGGTAGGCTGCAGTTCTGGAATATGACAGCACTGGAGGATAGTGGCTTCCTGATAGCTTCACGTTTGATTCTTCTCAAATCTTTTGCAGTCATTTTGCGTATTTTTCTCTCAACACGTTTCTTGCGACCCTTTTGGATATTTGGAACAAAACGTTTGATGGTTCTGTGGTCATATCCTAATATCTTGGCAATTTCGAGTGCTGCATCCCTCTGAAGTTCAGAGTCTGTTAGATCTCTTTTCTGGCCCACTTTGCCTGAGGGAAAGAAGCTGCCTAATAATTGTGCACAACTGATATAGGGTATTGAGTTCCTAAGGGCACACCCTCCCTCATTACACAAATGCACATCACCTCGTGTGCTTAAATCCAATAGGCATTCAAGTTTATACAGCTTGGAGTTAGAAAGAATGCATAAAAAATGATGATATGGTCAAAATACTTAACTGACTAATAATTATGCAGTGTAGTTTTTCACATGCCTTAATAGAGTCCTGTGAAATCTTTCTTTTTTGGATGACTATATATATAGTTTTATCTTTCCTGAAAAAACATTTGGTCTAATAGATCTAGACCAATTCCACTGTTATAGTATACAAATCCTTACAACTTCTGAATAAGTAATTTTTCATTGGGTTTCACTTCATAATGTCAATGGATTACCCCAAAAGCTATCCTGTAGATCAGTCTCTTCAGCCCAAATGGTCTGGATGTATGGGTGGATGACAGAGTGAAGATATAGACATACCTCGGAAACTTCCACAGAGACCTAGTTTTGTTTCATAATGGAATGCAAATTGATCTCGTAAAAGCTATTTAGGTTTATCTGAGATAAGCTTACTATTTGTTATGATAACCGCCAAGCTCCAGGTCAAGCTGGCAAGCTCAAGATCAAATTAAACTGTCAAACTAGCTACCTTGGATTGAGCAGAAGATAAGAGTGACTGAAGTTACACACCTTGCCAATACAAGACTAGCTACAATGTTTGGTTTATTTTGTCCAGTTGTTGCTCCTGTGAACTGCCTTTTAATGAAATTTTTAAAAAATCTGGTCAGTGCAGATTAATATTCTTCCCGTCTTGAGTGCTTCTCAGAATTAATGCTAATACACCGGAGAATGCACTTACAAAAAGGCTGAGCCTGGCTGGTTGGTTTACACACCAGCACAATAAGGGCAGGGGGATCTCAACATTGATTAGTCCTTCTTATAGTTCTTTTACAGACTATGAATTCTATCAATAACAGGCCTACTTATTTTATCATTTAATTGTGGACCTTCGCATTTAATAGTTTGCCTGTGGCTGATACACACGCAAATACACTCTTTGTACAAATAAACTTCACTGCTTCATGAAAGTCGGTGAAGAATTTGTCATTGAACATCAGCATGAGGCATTTAACCTAACATATGCGTTTTCCAAATAACTATTTATCAGCATAAACCACATCAATCTCCTCTCAATACAGCTATTCTCTGCAATTATCATTACTGCATGCACATTTGCTAATAATTTATTCAGTAACTTTATGTACAGCTGGGAAATATAAACAACCAGAGCATGGTAATGACCTCATTAGTATTTGCATTCAAAAACCCTGAACAGATGAGTTTTCAACACAAAATTTGTTTGGTAAAATGGAAATGGCAGAAATATGACAAGAACACCCCAGGCATGGAAATGATCCTGAACTGGAGAAAAGAAAAATGTTAATAATGCCAGTATAAAAAACTGCCTCTGGAAAAAGACAATAGACTGATAGACAATATATAAGATCCCAATTAGATAGACTTTATTTCTGTGGCTCACAAAATATGTAGCCTGCTCTGCTGGGTCCCTGCTGGCCATTCTCTGGATTCTCTCTCTAGTGGCCCTCAGGTCAAAGAAATGCCTGTGATAAAATGTCATGATGAAAACAGAAAAATGTCATTCTTGTTAGTTAGTTGAAATGTGACTTGAAATGTAATTTTTGTTTCCTTGCACACACTTCCCAGACAAACACATAGTTCTCTGACCTATTTCAGTATTAAAAAGAAATTCTTCTTTCCCTGAATGTGCAAGTACGCATACATATTCTTGCATATATGTAAACACACATACCAGCTAGCTTAATAAGAGATAAATGTCCAGCTTTTTGTCAGCTAAGGCAACATGTTTCCCATTGCAGTGGTGACAGTAAAAGGCCACAGACACATCACAAATGGAGAACACACACTCTATAGTCAGTTGGTGTTGAAACAGAGCAAGTTTAATGAAGGGGAATTCATTATGCAGTTGTTTTTAAATGACAAGAAGACAGAAACGGGTTAGGGAAAGACATGTTGAAGGTGAATGTGGTGTCTAGAGACTGAAGCTGGCCAGCTAGTAGAGCTGAAAGCACATGCTGAGCTGATGTGTTGTGATGAGATTTCTGAAACATCCGTTTACATGGCTGTGTCTTGCATTGGTAGGAGAGGTTATATAAATGTCAGTGCTTGATTATCAGTGCAAGATCAACTTTTGGCTTAGTCCACTAGAGTATTACTCTAGTGATGGCAGTGTTTACCAGTCTACTTTGATCCAGACTGTCACTATACTGTACATACATCAAATGTTTCTTACTGGTCCTCAGAGGATGAAACCTGTGCTGATCCATAAATTTTTCCATCAACGTCAACATGAATTTAACATTTCTTTGAGAACTTCACAAGAAACACCTGATGTCAATGTTTTTATTCCTTGTTTTTCTTATCCAATCTAATACATCATTACTCTATTGACACCTGACTTTTTACAGTTATGATTTCCAGTTATTGTCCTTCAATGACTTATATGATCTATTAGGTTATTAGTTATTATGGTGAGGGAGGATGTGTGGGTACAAGTATCCCAAAAAATATCCATCCATTTTTTTCTGCCTATCCATTTCAGAGTCATGGGAGGCACCTATCCCAGCTGTCAAAGGGCGATAAGTGGAGTAAATGCTGGCAGGGTCACCAGCCCACCACAGGGCCAACACAAAGACCGACAACAGCCAACACTCACATTCACACCTACAGTCAGTTTGGAATTGCCAATTAACTTATCCCCTTTGCATGTCTTTGGACTGTGAGAGGGAGGGAGTACCTGGAAATAACCCACACAAGCATGGAAAGAACATGAAAACTCTACACAGAAGAGCCCAAACTGATTGGCTGGTGGATTTAAACCCAGACCCTCTTGCTGTTAGGTGACAGTTTTAACTGTCACACCACCATGCTGCTCTACCTAATAACTGACTCATCTTAAATGGAATGCAGCATTAATGTTTTTAACTCTACCTGTGCTTTTAAAAGTCAAAGTATCTTATATATACTGAACATAATGAGGTATCTACTTGACATTAGCATATTAGCATGTTATTATGAACCTTCTAGTAACATTTACCCTAATATTTAGCTTTGTAATCCATATCTGTTATCAATCCATTTTTTCATTCGGTTTTTTCTTTTAGGCCCATCTCCTGTCACTCTCATTTTCAGTTTTTCCTGTAATTTGTCTGACCCTCAGAATGTATTATTGATGATTTTAATACAATACAAGTTTTGTATACATATCTAATGTTAACCAAGTTTTTAGATATGAAATAATCTGTATGCGCAATCCAAACACCACATATAATTTCAAGCCATCTATCATACAACCTGGGAACCCACAATCTGATTCATGTATCTCCACATGCAAATAAGGCAGTTCGATTCTGAATGAATTAGTTTGCTATCTTAACTCTTATTGCTTTACCCAGAGTTGGGGATTTTGGTCATGCTGGAAACAAATTTACTGATCTGAGCTTCTGAAATCAATAAATAATCAGCAAGCCGTGAAAACACAAGAGAAATGTCTTTTTCTAAATGTGTTAGAGCAGACAGCAGGTTTCAGCCAAATTTAGCACTTGTGTCTCTGTGCAGTTAGCTGTGTATATGCACTGTCTACACAGTGCAAGTGCAAAAAAAAAATGACTAAACCAACCAATTAAGCATTATAGTGACACTCAAATCCCCTGTCAGTTAGACATAACTTTGTTGGGAAGTGCCAACCACCACAAAATGAACAATGCAGAAGTACAATAGCGCTGAAGGTGGCTTGATGCAAATAGTGATATATTATCTCATGAAATACTCGAGCTTACTGTAATTTATACTTCTGTGTTGGGCCTATGTAGAGCCAATGACTTAGCCTACACAAGTGGTAGATGAAGTTGTCAGCACTTATACCTCTATGGTAAAACAACCTATAGCATTTTTTAAACCACAAGTCATTAGAAACTCATCAAAAAAGTTCATCTGGTGAATGCTGGTGGTAATTTAGAAAACAGTTCCATAATAAAACAAATATTAGGCCTCAAAGAGCGGTAAGTCTGGGGTCAGACCACCTGGGTTGGGGTGATTAACATATTTGAGACAGGCTTTACTGGCGAAGTTAAGTGTTTCAAATATTGTTTTGCTTCAGTTATGTTGTCTTAAATCTGGGGAGTAAACAATATAATATGTATTTTTTCCTCAGATGACATTAGCTGTTTGTCAGCAAGTTTTAATCCATTTTTGGTTGAGTGTAATTATGAATTGTTCTTTGGTTAATTACATTGACAGTCCCTCAAGAGATTCAGTAAATGTTTTTTTAACGACTTTTAATTAAGTACACTTCATATTAAATTTTAGTGTTAAGCTGTATGTGGACAAGACACTTTGTCTGTATGACATCATCATAGACTCCAATCAGGTTTCAGGTGTTACTTCCATGACCTATATTGCTTCCCATAAATGAGAGATTCAGGTTCCAACTAGGAAAGATCATGAAGTCATTTAGGCTTCAATTCGCTCTAGTGAAAACCCAAATGCAATGTCATCGCTAGCTTTGACCCCTTTTGTATAGTACTTTAAGAGCTTAGAATTGCTGAATATTTGGTCCATATAACCCAGCGTATATATCTGTAAGGTATCTGGACTGCCACAGTCAAGGTATTATTTCTCAGGACGTGACAACATTACACCTGAGATCTTGAATCTTCTTCCATTGTTTCAGTTTTGGTAACAGTGTCTCATTAATCTAGGGATTTCCTTGTTCCCACATGACAGGCAAACACATTAATTTACCTCCTCATAATCACCGACACCTGAAAGTCACTGTTCTTTCACATCACAATAGTAAGGGATACAAAGATCATCCAGAGACGTAAGTAGCAATTTCTCTGAAACATGTAAAAGTTTTCTCTCTGTCAAACTGTTGTAGGGTGAGCATGCTGTTTACAAATGAGAAATCCTTGCCCTTCTAAAACATCAAGCCTCTTAGTTGCCAGCATGGTACAAAATGTGCATTTTTGTAAGACCAAATTGTAGCTATCAAAGCTATTTTCATGGATTTGCTTCTCAAATGTATGTCTGTCACAGCTTTGCTGACACTGATGCACTTTTCATGGAGTGTCATTTGTGGGTTTTTATTCTTGATTAAATCACTGTATTTTTCAGAGTTAGAGTGGGGAAAAACAAGTCATTTGCATAATCTCATCCCTCCAAAACACACACTACTTCCTAGTGGCTTCTCTGACCTAAGTGGTGATAAATAGAAGGAGAAATGATGAAGAAAATATAGCTAAAAACATCTGTCATGCATCTTAAAAAACTGGTCATTACTGACTTAAATAATCCCTGCCCTGCAGACAGATGAGAATATTTTCACGAGTTGATTTAATGCTTGGTCGATGGTGCGTTGATGTAAATTAAACCACAACTCACAACAGAAATCTGAAATCTTTAAAGCAACACACAGTTGAAATTCTCATGTTATCCTTTCCTAGATTTATGCAAATACTGCAAACAAAAAAAAAAAAAATTATATACACAGAAATAGCAACTGACAAACACACACTTTATTCCATGGAGTCTGTATACCTACATTATACGCAATTTTTTTTGTAGTGAGTGTATGTTACATATTTCCTTCATATACTCAATGTCTTCATGTTCTTTTTTTTTTAAACCAGAAAAATACTGAACTCCAATGATTGATAAAAGTGAAGCAACAACCCCCCCACTTCTTTCCCAGGATTTATTGAATGTTTATAGTGGGACCAGTTTTCCTGACTGCTACAGAGCCATCACTGTTAATGCCAAATTCATAGGCTTAATACATAGATCAAAAATCTCCAAGGCAAGGCGCCTTCAGCAACTCACAGCATGCAATTAGCAAAGAATAACAATGCCATGTGGCGTGTAATTAGCAACGGGGATCAACCTCTTCCCTACTTATTATGGCAACCTGACCTCAACAAGTACCAAGAAAGTCAATTTAGGAATGAAAAGGCAGAATCACCAGAAAAGCTGTGCAGATTTTAAAAGCCTTCTGACCTCAGAGGCCCTGACCAATGGAACTGCTAATAAAGTCAACTTATGGAAAAAAAAATGCCTTCCATTTCCCTAGCTAATAATATGTTTATGTAGAGAGGCATTTGTCTAATGAAGCACTTTTAATTGCACCTTCCCTTATTGTTTGCTCTCCAATTAAATCCACTTTCACTAATCCTAAAGAACCTTGGCCATATTTCCCCAGACAAAACGCAGCTGTTGCTTAACGCTAGTTTTCACATTAACCTCTTGTGCCCCAGTCCTCATCGGTCCTGTTTCTCTTCAGCAAGCTACTGTACATTTGATGTGTATATTCACTTTATTTTTAAAATCCCATTTATACCTGTAATGTACTTTCAGAGTCTGGCAGATGGGGAAAGAGGAAGAGGAGGGATTCAGCATATAACTGCAAAGAGCCACGCTAGCCATCACCCATCTCATATAGTATCAAGTGTATACTGCTCTCAGGAACATGATGACATGATGATGATGAATGTTGGCAGCAGTGTCACAGTGAGTGTAACTCTCATTCTCTCTGCAAGAAATACACCATAAAAAGATGATGAGAAAGTTAGCTGCCACAACCTGGCAACACACAGAAAGAGATAAATCTGGTGTAGCTGAAGGATTTGTATTTATTTTTTTTATATAGTATAAATTCTTACTTGCTTTTACAAAACCCACTTGAATGCAGTATAAGACTGGTTTAGCCAAACCAGCGGTTCATCCCAGCTCCCTTACATGAGAGCATCAAGTTAATCCATTAACTGTGGCTAAGCAGATTTCTGAATTGGCTGCTGAAATCAAACTGTAAGCTTTTGTACAATGACTCAGCATGTTACTCAGCAAATATTCTGTTTTTTAAAATTCCAAATTTTCATATTGTCCTTTCATCCATCATAAATCTATCTAAACATTAAATTAACTGCAGTTTCAGTGTCTGACTGACCTTCTTCAAGCCCAACTGAATACCTGTGGTTTTTTTTTTGTCTACACTGTGCAGTGAGAGTGACTTGACTCCTGTGTAGGTCACATGCCTGCAACTGCTTTGCAGTTAAGCTGTCAAAACAAAGTATAAATTAATTAAAGTGCTGAAAGGTTTTTTCTGTGAAGCAGCTGTTCTGGATACATGACATATGGAAATGTTGAGTTTGCTGCCCGTACTTGACTTGTTGTGTTACTCATAAAATGTAATCCATTTTAATAAATAATTACCGAAGTATCACAAAAATCCATCCTTTTTGTTTTCTGTCTTTTTAAACTTTTTGCATAAATGCTATTTGCTGTTTATGTCTTAACCTCTTTGTTTGATTTATTCCCTAATCTTTTAGTTCAGGCTTTCCATAACAATAATCCAAAGTATCAAATCTGTCCCACTAGATGGCTTTGGGAAATTTAAAAATTATGAAGGAGGCCATGAATTTGAGATTTTTTGTTGTATTTTTGTCAGTTCTACAGTTTTACAAGATGATCCCAATATCCTGTCAGAATCTGAATCCGAATCCAAATCCTTTATTAATCCCCGGCAGGAAATTGCTTGCATTACAGACACTCCATTGGATATAAGTATATACAAATACGAAAGACAGGAAAATAAGAATGAAAATTCCTACATGTGAAAAGTGCAGTGTTACCTAAACACTCAAAGTTAAAACTGTAAAATAATATATATATATAAATATAAATATGAGAGAGAGAAAAATGAAAAATTAAGATATGCAGACCTATTTGAAAAAAAGTGCAATATCACGTAAACAAATGATACTGTATAAAATATATAAACCTATATATATAAAAGTGCAATTGTCTCATAATTTGTTTAATTTAAGAAAAAATACATCCAAAGAAAATAGCTCAGGTATTAAAGGGAGGAATTGTAGAATTTATTGGCCACAGGTAGGAATGAGTTCCTGTGGCGTTCTGTGGTGCATCGTGGTGGAATAAGTCTGCTGCTGAAGGTGCTCCTGTACCTGTCCAGCACGTAATGGAGAGGGTGTGAAGGATTGTCCAATACTGTCCTCAACTTGGACAGCATCATCCTTTCGGTCATACAGCAGAGTAAGTAAGTCAGTGATAAACGAGTGATAAATCTAGGTATTTTTTATTGTTGTTATTGCTTGAAGTGATAGAAAAGCTAATTTTTTTTACTCTTTAGTGTAGAACTTTGTTTTTTGCAGCAAGCACAAAGGAAAACATTTATTTCTTAAAGTTTAAGCCCAAAGAGCTGTGATCACAGTGATCACATGTTTCTATAATTTACTACAGCAGCATTTCTTTATAAAGTATAAAACCTGGGTCTCTCAATTAAAATTGGACTTGTTTTTTTGAAGATGTGTCAGGAGTTAAATGTGTAATTAAACATCAACTGAAAGAAAAGGGAGCAATAGCTGGACTGGTCCAGCCCAGTTAAGACCAGAGTGTTTCTATGTGGCCTGTGATGTAAAATGAGTTTGACACCATTGTTACAGCTGGTGGTGAACTCAAACACAATTATAAATCCATTAAAATGCATTTATAGAGGTGCTTACAAAAATGTAATTAATTATCAAGGATATCAGTGGAAGGAAGACAGCTACAGTAGTTGATGCCACTAAATTTCTGCTAGTTAATGACCCATATATAATTGAGGGTGGGTTAAGCCTAGCCTTATAAATCAACAGGATTTTCAAAAATTAAATAAGTATAGTGGTGAGCAGGGCTCAGTTAGTAGCCATCAGACTGACTCCTTAATTGAAATGCACAGCACCCCTTGTTGCCAAACCCCCCCCCCCCCACACACACACACACACACACTGACAGCAGCCAGACTTACAAACTTCCATAGACACACATGCAGCCGTATCAGTCATAATTAAACTGCCTTCCTGACAGTGCCTCTGAGATTAAAAAGTCTAGGGGAACAAAATTTGACCATCACCTTCAGCAAAGGGCAGTTTTTAGACACTGGAGACAGAACTCCTCCGTCAGAGCCTTCCAGCTGCAGCCAGCCAGAGGATTAGACAGCTAATGTTAATGGGGTAAAGGCATCCTGCAGAGTCACCAGGAGCCCACGCCCTCCCTTCTCTGTCCTGAAAACCTGATAACCATACAAAGACGGACGAGATGGCCGCCTTTGATGATTGTATGACTGTCCGTCAGGCTGGAATAGTGGGACTCACACTGGTACCCAAGAATTGGCACAGCTCAAGGTTGAGATAATATTAGTTTCACTGGAAATGTGCAATTCATGGCATATGCTTACACAGATACTATTTTCTGTAAAAATATTTTGGAGTACATGAGATCTGCTGGAAATATCCCTTATCATGTTTGGGTGAAGTAGGAGCTGCTAACATTTGCTGTAGGTAGTTACTCATTATCACACTTAGCAATAATTGAAGACTAATGTGAATCCTGTTGGCTTTAATGTTAACATTAGACTGGCCCTTTGGAAAATTTTTGTAAATATTTCTGATCATCATCATGCTAGATGTAAGATGATTATAATTTGTTATATGTAAGATAATGCAGCCCTTTATGATCTTTATGACATTTCAAGCATCTAATCACATTACTGTTGCCAATCATAACCACTCTTTATATTGGAATTTTGCAGCTTTCACTGAGTTAAAAACAAAGAAAGCCCTTTATGTGCTTTGTTTGTTTATGCTTTGTTTGTTCAGTTTATTTTACATTAACTGTTTAGTTGGACTCTACACCAATGAGCTAAAACGTTATGAACATCTCTGCCTAATATTCTGTTGGTCCTTTGCTATCTGTCAAAACAGTATCAACTAGCTAAGGCATGTCATTTCTCCATAACAATTGTTCCCTGTCAGAATCGCTCAGGTCTTTACACCAGGCTTTTTCTATTGTAACACATTAATTACAAGAATTGCGTGTAATTTATCTCAGAACTTGACATGTCCCATTGTTATGAGACAGTCAACCTTATGTCAGGTGTAAGTGATCACAATGTTTTGGCTCACTGGTGCATTTGCTCACTGGCTATAACAGCACAAAACTCTGTATGTTGTTGGATTCCACTGCAGCCACTTTAATGACCCAATGGATGCACTGCATACCAAATATGTATTCCCTGTGCATGCAGTCTGGATGTGTAGTTTGCGCTAAATTATAATGATCCTGGAGGCTCAGTGCAGTTACTTTTGTTTTTGGGTGATCAATGTTAATTACCCCGATCCCTTATTTGCTTGTTTTTGCAATGCTGACTGGTTAGGCGTACTTGGAATGCTTTGCCTCTTGAACCATTTAATCTTTGGCCAGAGTTATTTGCAACCTGAAGTACCCATACCTCTCTGCACACTCCAAATCCAGAATGAGCATCAGTTGTGTATTTGAAGTAGAGAAAACTAGGCACTAGGTATCTGGAAACAGGACCCTATTTTAAGGAAGGAAAAAATGGGGGGATTTGACCACTAGGTGATGTTTAAGTAAACAAAATATGTGACTATTTTTTTTTTTTTTGTGATCTGGTAACTGTTCACAAAGAATTTTTCTATCTAGTAATACTTTAGCAGATCCCAAAGCCAGTATATAACAAATTGTCAAGTCAACCAAATTGATACAACCATAATATTGGATTTAAGTATTCAGTATTTCACAAATCTTAACTAAGATGCCATAGACAATCTCCAGATCTGGACTAAAACATTGTCAGAAGATTAAAAAAACAAAAACATTTGTCCATAACAGCTAATAGAACAGTTTGGCCAAATAGAAATAATTGTTCCATGCTTTGATACCAAACTTAATGCATAGACTTGGACTTTCTTCCTTTGGTTGTTCAAAAGAAATCCCATCATTTGACCCATTTGCTAATTGCATGCTGTGATTTGTCAGAGACACCTTGCCTTGGAGATTTTTTGGTCTTTGTGTTAGACTAATGTATTTGGCATTAACGCAGGTGGTTCTTCAGCAGTCAGTAACATTAGCGTGATGGTAAACATCCTATAAATCTTCTGGCAGAACTTGGGGATATTGCAATCATTAAAGTATTTTTTAGTACAAAAATAATCTGAATATACTGGGTACTAGAATAAATATGCAAAACATACACTTGCTACAGATAATTTGCATATCATGCAAAGTATAAAGACTTTACGGAGCAAAACATATCTTTGTCAGTTGCTATTTATGTGTAGATAAGTTTATTTTGCAATATTTGCACAAGTCTAGAATAGACTAACATGAAAATTGCTGCAATGTGTTGCTTTTAAGATTTAGATTCTCTGTTGTGAATTGTGGCTCCTGGTTTCTCTTAGATTCACAACTATCTGTCAAGCATTAAATCAACTAATGCAAATATTCACATCTGTCTTCAGGACAGTGATTAATTAAGTCAGTAATGATAAATAGCAGCTGACAAGCATAGGCTTGTCAGAGCTTGATTTACTGCCGTACACATTTGTTTCTGACCCAAACCAACACCCTATAACTAGCACAGATCAGGGTATAATCGGACTGATCTTGTGTAGTCTGAACCCCACCATTAGTGCATTTAGCCATGACTAGACCAAGTTTCCATGGTAGCTATGCCCCTCTGAACTGCTTGGTGATTTTAAAGTCAAGCACTGGACATGCCCTCTACAGAAATCACACTCTTTTTTTCATGAGAAATTACAGATATGGCCTTTGTGACTGATGTATGTGAAGGTGCAACACATTTTTTGTGCAGTAGTGGTCATGCCTTTTTCAGAATTGTTTCATAGAGAGAGATGGTGATATTTTACTGTGGGATAAAATTATTTCTGATATTACATTTTATTTTCCTCTGGGCTAAAATCATTTGAAATTCACCATGCTTTTGCTGTGTTTTCACCACTGGGTAAGCACATAACAGGCTGATGTGACCTTGGCTGTAGAAGGACTCAAATTTTTCTAATTGCTTCATTGCCACATGACTCATTTCAAAAGGTAAATTAGGTTTTCGGATTTTCAATACCCTCCCATCGCTGGAACAGATATATTGAAAAACTATGTGTAAATTGTTAGACTCTGCTCAGAAAAACTCTAAAAAATAATTTGCACTTACTCTGGTAGCAGATCCGCAGCCCTCTAGCTGACAGCTGACGTCTGCATCTTCATTAAATCAAGTTATAATGAGTAAATCAACCAACCGTGCATCGCTCATTAGCACATAAGACACTTAAAATGTTTTGTCAACAGCTATAAACAAATGAAATTTACATTTCATTAGTGGTGAATGCTAAAATCTTGAACATTTTATAGCCAATTCCAGAGAGAAAAATCAAGACAAGCTTGATTGAATCAGATAGTATAGTGGAATATCTCCTGTGTGTAGAACAATTTCACCGAAGAGCATTTATGTTTTTCAATCTGCCAAATATATAAGCTGCTCCACATAACTCAGTCTAATTGAGCTTGATTGTTGATTTGATTAGGTCTCTTTCAGGAAGTCAGTGGAGAAAGATTTTTCCTCAGATGATTGTCATGTAGTAGCACAGCGTGACAAAACTAAAAATGATGTAGCAAGGCTGTTTTATTGTCTTTTCTCATTAGCTGCTCTCAGCTCTGCTGACAAAGTCTGACACATTCTCATTTTACAAGCCTGTGTAGAACTTTCTGTGATGTAATCTAACTAGAGCAATCACTACATATCCCTCGGCTGTGACTGTTCTGGAAGACCAATAAAGTCAAATGACAAGACACCAACCAAACCTTTTGCAAGCCCTCATCTGCAATAAAAGAATAAGACAAGTTCAAGGAAATGAATATAAAGGGCTTGTACCTGATTAGGGCTACGGCCTCTTCTTTTAGAGTTCATGCAGACAAGGGCAGAAGTTCTGTGTGGAACGTAATTCACAGTCTTCACAGTTCTCTGGAAGATGGCACCACTTACAGAGCTGAATATCCATTCAAATGAAAGCCTACAGGGCCAACAGCTCCATGCACCATCCAAAGATGTAGAGAGAGAAGAGGAGAGGTGGAGAATAAGAAAGCATGAAAGCTCATGTGTATAGCGGGTTGGCTTTCAAGCTAAGTTAGTTCAATCAGGCAAGTGATACATACAGTCAGAGGTCATCAAAGTACATGACAACAAATATAACATGAAAACTTTTCCACTGATGTTTAAAAGAGATGAGTTTCCCATTCTGCTTGGCATGCTGTGGGGTTTGCATTGTGAGAACTGTCTATCAAACTTCCAGAAAGGCCATTTAAATTACTCCAAAGTTGGACCCCAGCGAGAATCGCTTTATTACTTTGAGCTGAAAGGAAAGTCGTTGCCCTAAAGCTTAATGAGAATGAAACCGTACTAGAGGAGTCAGAAGAGCCATTCCCATTCCCCCGAGTGACAAGTGACATAACTTGAAGACTGAGAAAATGAATTAGTACATGCCCATCATACGGCGTAACATCAGATTTTTTCCATCATGTGGAATGCTGTACCCCTCTTTGATAGTTCAGATGATAGGGTATCAACGTTGTCATACATGTGATCAAATATCAGGCCATACAATCAGTATATTAGCCTTTTGCTAAGTGCATATTCCTCTAATGAAACATTTTTATAACCTTAATAGAGTCTTACTGTGATAGATGATACAGACAAAGTATTGGGCCACACCTCTTAATCACTGAATTCTTCTGAATTTAGTTGCATTGCCACAAGTGTATAACATCAAACACGTAGCCACACAGTCTGCCTTTAAAACCATTCCTAAAAGAATAAGTCATTCACAACAGACCACTGAATTCAAGTATGGTACTGTAATGGGATGCAAAGTGGAGGCTTTTAGGAACCACAGCACCCCAGCCACAAAGTAGAAGACCATGTACAGTTACAGAGCTGGGTCACTGCAGTTACCCACTATGCACCTCAGCACTCAGAGTTCCAAACTTCCTCTGGAATTAACAGCAGCACAAAAACTTAATGCAAGGAGCTTCACGGCATGGGTTTCTTTTACTGAGCAGCTGCATGCAAGCCTTACATCAACAAACACAATGCCAGACGTCAGATGGAGCAGTATAAAACATGCAACTGTAGGTGGCTGGAGCAGAGGAAATGTGTTTTGTGGAG
>VUQH01088861.1:8848-31283 GCA_015106775.1 Etroplus canarensis | reverse complement strand
AAAAGTACAAAAAAAAAAAAAAAAAAAAAAAAAAAAAAAAAAAAAAAAAAAAAAAAAAATGATAAAGGCACATAAATAAATCAATAATTATGATCCGATAATAATGGATATGATCCTAAAAGTGCTGAGAATATACTGAGTATTTAAAATCTATTTTGATTATCCAACTTGTGTCCCCTGTAGTGTAGTGGTTTACACATTCGCCTCACAAGCTGAAGGTCTGTGGTTCATTTCCAGGTGGGGACACAAGCCCCTCTCACTATGGAAGGTTGTGTCAGGAAGGGCATCTGGTGTAAAACCTCTGCCAAATTACCAATGCAGATTAATCCGCTGTGGCGACCCCTTGAGGAGAATACAAGGGAGCAGCCGAAGGCACATTTGAATATACAACTTGTGCACTGCTGGTGTTGCCTCACATGCAAAAGATATCTGGTTCAAGCCCAGGTGGAGACCCAAGCTGCCTCCACAATGGGAGGGTTGCATAAGAACTTACCTTGTTTCTCGATCCCCTCTCCTGATGCCCTCCCGGCGTGCCTGACCGGACTCACCCACGAGTACTGCCTCACCCACTCTCATTTGTGTCATGCTCTGAAGCCGTGGAACCTGAACCCTGGATTGTTTGAACGCTCTGCTCCTTGGAGAGACTGGCATTATCATTACACGTTGGTGCACATTGTGTCTTTGAAAAAGCCTGTTCATTAAAAGCTGCTGAACTTTTATTCTGTCTTTTGCATCTATTGTGCCAATAGAATTATAACTTTTACTTAAGCAAAAAGTCTAAATAAATGTTTTCCAGTCTGGAAAACAATTACCCGACACAAAATTATTTTTAAACTCTTGCACATCATGCCCAATGTTTTACATGTCAAGTATTAATGCTGATTTTATTTCAGATTAAATATGGTGATTTCCTGTGGGGCCCCTGTGCCTTGTGCTTGGCCTTCCTGTTCCACTCATGAAAAATCATGGAAAGCCCCCCAGTCAGCCTCCAACTGGGCCTGTTTTGGGCTCCTTGTCGAGCCTCTCCCCAGTGAACCCCTGTTGTCACATAGTACATTGTCATACTACTATGTGACTATATGTGTGCTACTATGTGTAAAACAATACTGTGGTCCAGCATATTAAAATTAGAAGTATAATGCAGTAATTTTTTTGAATTTATGATCACTTTACTTCAGTAAAAATGATCATAAAACAGTACCTACTGCATAATTATTCCTGGGAAATCAGTTACAATAAGCATACAAGAGTGGAAATATAAAACAAATTTTTATTGCTGGAGTTCATGGAAATTCTCATAGTTGATCCAATATTTATTAAATTTTTCCGTATGGCAGGTAATGCAACACCTCTTCCAAATCCCAGAATTTTTCTTTTACCTTTAGTTTTTGCTCGACAGACTGCAGCAGTACAGGTTAACGTTCAAGTTCTGCAAAATGAGCAAGTCCTGATTACATGCATGCTTACACATTTTCTAAGGATACTTGTAGTATTCACTGAAATCAAAAAAAGCAAAAGAAAGTCATTTAAACTGCAGGGATAACCCTGAAATCTGGACTTGCCACATGCAGTGAAGCACCTATCCAGCTTTTGTCCATTGCAGTTCACTGTCCTGGATTTCTGGGACACACTAATTACACCTGCTGTGACAAATCAAAAAATCTGCCATGAAAAAAAAGTTTTATTGAATGACATTAAACTGGCGCATTTTGATTAACTGGCACTGACGGAGTCATAAAAGTGTGTTTGTGACGTTGAGCCAGGCAATTTCTGTGTTGGAAAAACTAAAGCAAAGGCAATGAGAGAGTAATGAGTATTGTTCCACTATGCACTCAAACTTTTGCAGCTATGAAACACGACATTCAGTTTTATTGTCTGCAAATCCACCTTGTGATTTATTGTTATTCAAGCCAAGTGCTTCATCTGAAGTGCTATGCGTAATGCGTTTCCTGCTCTCTATGTGAGCAAAACGAATAGCCTGTGGCAGATTAAGTGACATTTTTATGGAATCCAAAGTGGTTCCAAGATCTTTTTTATGTATTCATTAAACGTAAAACTAAATTTTTAGAGGGAGAAAACAAGCAGAATGAATCCACCTCTAATATGACAAACGGGGAGAGGAGTGGGCCAACTAGAGGCCGAGCACAACAGGAGTCGACAATTGGCATCAATTAGAGCCTTATTTCTGGGAGTTTTGTTATTCTCATGCCACCGGTTGAACCAGTCTTGTTACTAAAAGAAAAAAGAAAAAAAAAATTGGGTATTTCAGGCTCATAAAGGCTTAAAAGACATTTTGACCATTTTCCAGTTCATAGAGGTATTGTACTCACAAAGCTACTCTGGATTCTAAATGCACCACTGTGAATGTTAAATGGGCTGGTACTTACATGGAGCTTTTCCACTCTAACTGAGCAATCAAAGCACTTTTACTACAAGCCATATTTACCCATTCGGGCACATATCAGAATCAGAATACTTTATTGATCCCAGGGGGGAAATTGTAATTTGTGGCAGACACTCAGCCATATATAAATAAATATAAATTGAAAGGCAACAGATCTGAATTTGTGAATTAAGAAATATTATAAAAACAATTAAACAAATAAACGTTTCTGTGTTCATTGCCATATGTAGCATAAATAACTCTAAAGTTAAACACTGTACAATATGTAAAACTATGAATATTTACAATATGAACATGTTAAGTGGTTACAGGGAGGATTTACAGTGTTTGATGTCCACAAGTAGGAATGATTTCCCGTGGTGTTCTGTGGAGCATCGTGGTGCTGCTGCCTAACGTGCTTCGGTGTCTGTCCAGCACACTGTGGAGAGGGTGTGAAGGATTGTCCAATATTGTCCTTAACGTGGACAGCATCCTCCTCTCTGACACCACTGTCAGAGAGTCTAGCTCCACACCCGTGACGTTACTGGCCTTGCGGATCAGTTTGTTGAGTCTGTTGTTGTCAGCCACTCTTAGTCTGCTGCCCCAACTCACCACATAGAGTATGGCACTGGCTACCACAGACTCACATCCTGAGAGTTGTCCAGCAGATACCGAAGGACCTGAGTTGTCTCAGAAAAATAGAAACGCTCTGGACCTTCTTGTAGATGGCTTCTGTGTGTATTTATAGTCCTTCACTATCTCCACACAGACCCCATTGATGGAAATAGGGATCACTCGTGTTTTTAATTCTTCTCATGTTCACAACCAGTTCTTTAGTCTTTGTCACATTAATCTGCAGGTGGTTCATACACCATGTATGGAGCCTATTTGGGGTTCAGTATCCTACCCAAGGACACTTTGACAGGAAGACTGAAGGAGTCATGGTTCGAACTCCTCACATTCTGACGACCCGCTCCAACTCCTCAACTACAGCCGCCCCCTGTGTGGACCAGATAGGCCCTAAATTTGTCACTCTCCTGTAAGTGCTAGGCTGGTGGTGTAGAGTGGCTATTTAAAACCTCATACCTGTGAGAATGTCACTATGAGGGGCAAGAGTGAACCAAACGAGTTAAGTTGCGCTGTAAAAAAAAAAAGTTTTTTTTTTCAATAAATTTGACAGAAATTTCCTGCTTTTTCTCCATATAGAAATATCATTAATATTACAAAAGTAGACTGTAAACTGACATGTTAACCTGAACTAATGTAATTAAAAATAAAACTGAATAAACATGAAATTCATTAATTTTTTCAAATTTTTAACATAATTTCAAAAATATGCACTGTTAATGTAATAATTAAAGAGTTAAATTAAAGTTCTAAATACATCTAAAATTAGATAAAAGTAGTAACAAATCACAGTAAAATAAGTATAGTATGAATAGATTTGTTTGTTAATTATTAATTTAATGGACATTTTCAAGACAAAAACATAATGTTTTTATAAATGTAAAATATCTACAGCCTATGAATGCACCTTTCAGCTGCTCCCTTGTATTCTCCACCAAGGGGTCGCCACAGCGGATTATCCACACCAATTACCAGTGCTGATTAATCCGCTGTGAGTGTGATTGGTTGTCTCGTCGTTAGCCCTAAAATACACTGGTGACCAGTTCAGGGCGTACCATGAACTGAAGAAGTGGATTCGTGTCTTTTTTTAACATAATAATAACTCAACTAATAACAGTATTATTCTGTGATTTTAAGCCTTGTTATTTTCATTATAGTGTTTGACTGTATTTACGGGCCATTTAATTGCTTTTACACATGTAAATATCTTTTATTTAATATGAAAAATCTGTAAAAATTACACAAGATCTTTACAAGTTGGTTAAATTCCATTATTTTACAGATCTTTTTTCCCGTTTTTGTGTCCCAACTGGCAGAACATTGTTTGTTTGTTTTTGTGGGTGCTGGCAAAACACATGACAACGACATCCCCTGTAGCATAGTGGTTTGCGCTTTCACCTTAAAAGTGAAAAGTCCCTGGTTCGTTTCCAGGTGGCAAAAAAAAGCCCCTCTTAACATGGAGGGTTGCGTCAGGGAGGGCATCCGGCATAAAACCTCTGCCAAATTACCAATGCTCGTCAATCTGCTGTGGTGACCCCTTGGTGGAGAATACAAGGGAGCAGCCAAAAGGTATATTTGGCAAAACACATGACAACAGTCCATAAAGATGGAACTTAAAAGTGGATAGGCAAGTAGTTATTTCTCTAAAAGAGGTGGTAGAGACCTAAAACAGAGTGAACAGTTGAACTTTGGGACATGTACACCTGTCCACAGCTGCAGACAACATGATCGTGTCATTTTCCTCATTACCCGACAGCAGCAACAGAAAAGAATCAAGTTAAAACTCTGAACCTAGCAAACCCTCATGAGTATGGATGTGGAAAGCACAACTCTAGCGTACAATTGTGAGATATCCAAAGACACAACTCCGAATGAATAATGATGCTGCTGTGTAACTACTGGATGTGTAAATACGCAAATGTTTACCGTTTTAATATAACATCTGAATGTGAACGATTTTTTTTTCTTGGAAACCCCAATCTAAACTGGAAAGACTTTTTTATTAAAATGACCAGTGATTGATAAATTTGAAGAGTGAGAACTTCATAAAACCAATTTCAGAGGGGTGTATCAGTGACTCTGTTGACAAAGCTGCACAACTTTTATCCAAACTTCAGTCACAGCTTTCAGCTTGCTGGATCACCTTATTTGTTCTTTGTTCCTAAACCTCACAATTACTTTGACGATGACAGTGCACAACAACAAATAGCCATGTCAGCTGTGCAATCGATATAATAATAATTACACAAACCCAGCTTGTGTGAAGTGATCTTTTTACTCTGATTTGCTCATGATAAACAAATATTTAATGTGTTTGTTCCTGTAACATGCTGAAATTGTTAACGAGAGTGTTAAGCATTTAGCCCTGTTACTAAAGTTTCATCACCAGTAGGTTTTACTGCTCCCCACTGGCTCCCTGAACTCTCTGAGTTTTCAGTCCAAGGTGAAATACTGTGAGTTCTCCCAGAATGACTTAAAATGCTGAACTGAGTTTCCACACAGAGTTTTGGCAAGTTTGAGAGCAAGAACAGAGGCAATTTGTCAGAAATTAACTCGACAGGCTGTGATGAACGGTTTTGCTGAAAATGCGGCCACCAGATGCGCATCTTAAATCAGGACTCAGATTTAGGAAGTGATAGTGGTCAGATAACAGTGCCTGTGAGTGTGGGTTTAATTTTAGTGAAGACAGTGTGCAAGTGAGTTTAGAAGAAGCGGATAAGAAAAAGATTTCAGAGGCTTTGTTCTGGGTAAATCAGTTTCTGTTTCCAGGCTTGTCGAGGGTGCTAGCTGGCTGCAAGGCCAACTGCAGAAAAGGAAATTGTTGATATAGTCCAGCAATTTCAAAATAAAACCTCCACAGACTGGAACGGTATTGACATGACAATTGCAAAAAAAAGGTAATTGATGGTATTTCTAAACCTTTAACATACATCTGTAATTTATACTTACAGTCTGGTACATTTTCAACTCAAATGAAAATAGCTAAAATTATACCACTGTCCAAAAGTGGAGATAGGCACCAACTCACAAATTACAGGCCTATTTTACTGCTGTCACAATTTTCCAGAATGCTGGAAAAAATTTTCATTTACAGATTAGACGGATTCATTGATAAACATCGAATTTTAACAGATAGTCAACATGGTTTCAGAATAGATAGATCTACATCTATGGCATTACTGGAAATGATTAAAAGTACTATAAAAAAAAGTATTATAAGTACTATAAAAAGTACTATAGATCAAAGAAAATGTGCAGTTGGGATTTTTGTTGATCTAAAAAAAGCATTTGACACAATAAATCATGACATTCTATTAAATAAATTAGAGCATTATGGCATTAGGGGTATTGGACTGGGTGAGAAGTTATTTGAAAAACAGGCAGCAGTTTGTGAATCTTGGTGAATATCAATCACAGTGCTTGGACATTGTTTGTGGAGTCCCACAAGGGTCCAAAAGTTGTTTATTCTCTATAGCAATGATATATGTAAAACATCCAGAGTTCTACAGTTTATTTTGTTTGCAGATGACACAATCATTTTCTGTGCTGGAGAGGATTTACAGCAGCTTTTGAATATTGTTACAAAAGAAGGGGCTCATTTGAAAACATGGTTTGATTTAAACAAGTTATCATTACATTTGAATAAAACTAAATTTATATTATTTGAGAATTATAGAAAAGATCTAACAGTAGAAATAGTGATAAATAATACTGAATTAGAGCACATTTTTAATATAAAATTTCTTGGTGTGACTATCGACGGCAAAATCTGCTGGAAACCTCATAATAAAAATCGTTAGCCTCATACCATAATTGCCTAAGTCATTTTTTTTTTGCCAAATTGTGATATCTGCCTATCTAAAACAATGACATTGTTTTTTCTTGTGTTTTTTCTTGTTTTCCAAAAACATTGAAATACGACTTTGGCAATTATGCCATGAGGCTAACAAAATATAAAAACCAAACTGTCAAGAAGTATTTCAGTACTGAGTGAATCAAAACACCTTTTGAATTACAAGTCAGTACACATCCTTTACTGTTCACTTATATTACCATATTTAGATTACTGTGTAGAAGTTTGGGGCAACAATTATAAAATATCACTTCAACCATTCTGTAAACTTCAGAAAAGAGCAATCAGAATCATTGATCATGCTGGATTAAAAGACCACACTAGATTCTGTTTTTCACATTAAGAAGTTTGAAATTTATGGAGCTTATTCAATGGAAAACCGCACTAACTCTGTATAAAGCCAGAAATAATATGTTACCAGAAAATATTCAAAGTCTGTTTGTTAATAGAGAGGGGGTTTATACCCTCAGGGGTAAATGAAACTATAAGATACTTTATGCATAGACAAATGTCAAAGTTTTTGTGTTAGTATTTGTGGAGGGACTGAAACAATGTTCAAGCATAACTCATTTAAAAAGATGCTTTGAAACATGCATTTAGAACACTACAGAAACAGTCCTTGATCAGAAGGAATGGAAAATAAAAGTATAAATTAATTTATGTTACCTGTGTGTATGCATGCGTGTTTGTGTGGATATACATAAGTATTTATATCTGTGCATGTGTGTGTACACGTATATATGTGTGTTGCACCTAAGTATTGAAATTAAGGCATTCATATACTTCTTCCTACTCCTTTTCAGACTCACAACTGGGGACTTTCTCTTTTTTGTTGTTGTTTTTTGCTCTTTTGTGTGTACACAAATACATTTCATTCTGTCTTCTTTTGTTTACATGTCTGAAATAAACTAAACTAACTATAGTGCAGCCTACAGGGCAGTCTTCTTTTATCGCAGGTTAAAACTTTTATTCTTCTCATCAGACTGAACGGTCCTACCCACTGGGTGGATCTTCTAGGAAAGCAAGCTTGGGCCCCAGCCCCACCCTGGAAATCTCACCTCCAGTACTTAACAGTGAAGTAGCTCCCTTACACGCATGCATTCACAAAGCACAGTCATTTCTCTCCCTCATTTTCATTTCCTCTTGCTTCCATTATGTAACTGGTCTTACTGGGGAACAATGAAGATCAGATGTGTATAACAGCCGCTAGGTTCTAAAGGCCAGGTGTACCTGTGACATATAAGACAAGACAATTATACACATGACAAGGTAATGAGTGAGGAGAACACTGAGTCAATTTAACAACCTTGAAGATTTCCTTATAGAAAGCCGGATTTTAGTGATTATAGTGACACTGGCCATGTGTGTCCCATTATCAGATAGGTTTGCACTGCTAAAATGTGGCTTTGGTCTTTGTTTGAATCCAAGCAGAATCTAAACTCCTGGGATGGGACAAGCCCAAAATGTGGAAACTTCAGTTACCTAACAAGTTACTTTATCCACTAGTATTCACATAAAAATCAAGTGTCTCTTCCTAGATGTAGGAGGATTCTCACGCTTTGTTTCTTTCCTGCTCTTGACAGGCTCCAAGCTTCGGAGCAGTCTCTTTGCTCAGGATAATGAGGCTGCAATCTGCAAACCCATCAGTTAGTCTGTTAACCAAGCCTCCGGGGGCAATGGACAATTCTGGGAGGGGGCTTAATAAAGCCAGGATATCTGGATAGCAGACTATGGATATCCAGTTCAAGAGTTCATGTTGCATGAGCCGGTCCTTCTTTACAAATGCAGATCAATTCAAAAAAGCTAATAACAGGAAAACGGCTGCATGTGGACAAATGCAGTCCCTCCACACAGACTATCACCTGACATACAGTACCAGTCAAAAGTTTGGACACACCTTCTCATTTAATGGTTTTTCTTCATGACAACCTCATGAAGCTCATCGAGAGAATGCCAAATGAGAATGCCAGTGTGCAAAGCAGTAATCAAAGCAAACGGTGGCTATTTTGAAGAATCTAAAATATAAAACATGTTTTGAGTTATTTCACACTTTTTTCTTTACTACATAATTCCATATGTGTTCATTCATAGTTTTGATGGCTTCAGTGAGAATCTACAATGTAAACAGTCATGAAAATAAAGAAAAACCATTAAATGAGAAGGTGTGTCCAAACTTTTGACTGGTAGTGTGTGTTTGAATGACTGTCATTCTCTCTGTGTTATCCCTGTAACAGACTGACAACCTGTCTAAGGTGCACCCTGCCTTTCACCCTGGGACAGGATCCAGTCCCCCAAGACCCTGAATTGTATAAGTGGTTCAGAAAATGGGCAGATGGAAACTTCTGTTTCATACACAGTTAAAATGAACTGGTGTTTTTTTTTTTTTTTTAATTTATAAGTAAGCATGAAAAACCAGAGTTAAATGTAATAAAAAGAAAACTAGATTATTCAAAAGCTGAGTTCCCACTTTTGTGATTTTGATCACGAATCAAAAATTCATAATGATTCATTGCAGAGTGGCCTCTGATGTTTATGAAACGGGTAAGAAACGGTTATGAAGCATTTAGGACTGATGGATGATGGAGTGGTTACAACGGAGACACACAATATGGCAAATAGTTTAGGAAACAGAAGGAAAATGAATTTACGCAACATGTTACAAGGTATTTACGGCAATCATGAGGTGAGGTGTCGTACCTGCCTCACAACTGCTTCGCGAATATTTGCGACACTTTGTTGAAAATTTGCCAAGTCAACCAGATGACGTTATGAAAGATTAGGATGCATTTATGACTAGTCTACAATACTGCCATAATATGTTTATGTTTATGAAATAGTTACCCTTTGTGAACATTTCGGTAAACTGGCACCCTGACTTTTGCGAAGATGCCAGGTGTTTATGAAGTCTTGCAAATCATTACAACACTCAGTCAATTTAATCATTAACTAGTTATGACACATTTGGGATTCATTATGAACTGAATTACTGTTGTGTACCTGGAATGTGGAATTTTGTCTCTGTCAATTTGGTCCGTTTTTCCAGCACAGTCCGTCTGAGGAGGCTTTGCTGCACACTGAGAAAGGATGTTTACATGACTGTAATTCAGCCAGGTTCTGAACATCTTAAATCTTTCTCCTCATTAATGTTCCAATATTATAATTAATAAAAGCATTGCTGACAGTCACAAAAAGCTGACTGAAAATAAACATTTTTAAACAGTAAAGACTAAACTAAAACAAGCAAACTCATCCAGGAAACCAACTGTAACAATGCTGAACTGAAAAAAATAAGAATACACACCAATAGAAGATATAAAACTCAACAGTTTTGGCTGTTGACGTCTTGTGTTTTTTGAGAACAGACTTGGGACAGATATGATTGAGTCCTACACTACGGTTCCACAGTAGTGTGGGTCTCAATTGCCGAGATCTGATTTTTTTGCATTCACATGATAATCTAAATGCGACCGCCATCAGACGCCAATGTGAACAGTCTCCGGCCCTGAAGTGAAGTGAAAAGTCAGATGAAATGCAACATGACCGTTCATGCTGAGGACGCTTTAAAACAATATCGGATGTGCATCCGATTTAGGACTGCTTATAGAAGTGTCGTGAATCTGATTCGAAAAATCAGATCTGTGCTGTTCAGACTGTCATAGACAAATCAGATCTGGGTCACATATGGGCAAAAAAATTGGATTTGGGCCATTATTGCCTGCACTATGCAGTACCAAGCTGTCAGTCAGGAGATTACAACACCAGTGTTGTAACTTTTTTAGAATACGCAGATTCTTTGTTAGATTTGTTTTCTTGCAATAAGCAGTATAACCCTTTAGCCAGTGTACTCCCAGTGGGGAGGATTGCATCAGGAAGGGCTGTGGCAACCCCAAGCAGGAGCAGATGAAAGAAGATGATGTTTTGCAGTTATTTTATATTATATAGAGAGCAATCAGTTATTTTGGTGCTTTTTCAAATAAGCACTGTTTCTGTCTGTTTTCTAGGCAGGTAGCTGTGTAGAGGTGTCCACCCTTGTGCACTTTGCCTAGTGAGAGAACAGTCTTTATTGCTACTGAAGAGTATCTGTGATATTTTGAAACTGTGGGTAAAAAGGTGAAGAACAACTCCAGAGTGAACAATTTAATGCCATTAATATCAGCTAGCTACAGACAAAGGCTGAATGAATACATTAAAAGATTCATGTACACTAACCTATCCACTTTCTGGAAAATGTACCCAACATGCACAAGGATTAGTAGCAATAATACATACTTAAGTTTTGATAGTAGGTGTGTATATATATAATGAGTTACTTTTGAATAACCTCACGAAAAAAGTACCTTTGGCTGCACCTTTTGTATTTCCCCGAGGGGTCATCACAGCAGGTAAATCCGTATAGGTAGTTTTTTGCTGAGACGCCCTTTGTAATGCAACCCTTCCATTGAGGAAGGGGTTTGTACCAGAGAGCTTTCACTATAGTACAAGTAACGTCACTGGGGGCAAGGGTGTAACGGTTAAGGTGCTCAAGAGTTGGTACCAGTAAATACTGGGAAAATAACCCGCGATGGACCAGCGTTCCATCCAGGAGGAGTTTAAGTCTGAAGTCGCTTCATGCTACAGAAACCGGGATAAGCTCTGGCCTGATGAGCCAGTAGGCTCACGTGTAAAAAGCCCAACAGACTTTACCTTACAAGTAACATCACTCACCATATTTTATCATCAGTTATACTCTAAATGAGCTCATTATTGATAAAATGAACACTGTTCTGTACTGAAGAACACTCTATCAATTGAATTATAAACTCATTAGAAAAAAAAAGAAAATAAATCATGTGAGAAGTACTTTTGTTCCCCAAAAACTTACTGTATTTACAGTGTGATCTTTTTCTTTCGTAGCAGTAGGAGCTACTGCCTGCTGGCCATTAAAAAGAACGCAGAGTTAAGACATTTTTTATGAGTATTACTTTTCTGACCCGGAGGCTATGTCCATCTTTATTTACAGCTGATGATTTTTCGTGAAGGATTCCGTTGAACTGTTACTTGTTAACTTTCACATTGAGCCTCTTCATACATGCTAAAAACTTGAAATTTAACCAAAAACAAGACTTTTCCATTACTTTTAAAGACAGCCTACACATCTACTGCAAGGATACATGTCCACACAACATGTGTTTTTAATACAGCTATTGTAAAGCAACATAACTTTGCAGCGCCCTGAAGAAGACACAGATGTGGTAAAACCGACACTAAGACTTGCATATGATTTGTTTAAAGGTTGCTTTGGGAATAAAGTCTGCAAAGCTGATTAACAGTCGTGCAGGATCAGACTCTTACTTGACACTAAGATACCAGTAAAAAAAAAATCTATAGGATTCAAAATGCTGTTGCACTTTAGTAATATACTCCAAGGACCAATATACTCCTTGGAGCAGTGGCTTCCACCCCTTTTAGCTTATGACCTTTTAAACTAGATTCTAAACTTGTCACTTTTGGTTGCATTCTTGTTTTCTTTTATTGGAATACTTCAGAGAAAACTCACATTTTTAAGAACTTTATATTTTTGTTATGCTATCAATCCTATGTTGCTTTACTGAAGCCCAGAGGTGGTTTTAGATAAATGTTATGTTAGCCTGCCAACATGCTCACATTGTTGGTGCTTCCAAGATGATATGTAGGAGCTATAACAATTACCTATGGCATTTATAGCACTAAATATAAAGCCGAGCTTTTTTTTTTTTTTTTAAATGCTATATCTATGTGAGTATAGGCAGCAACCCGATATTAATGTTTTTTATTTTTCAAATACAGAAATATTGGGAAAAAATGCAACACTTTTTAATAGAATATCATTTGAAAAAAGTTTTTAAGCTGTAAAATAAACAAATACACACATTAACATGTCATCTGGAGATACTAGATGCATATGCAACTGAGTAAATGGGTAGGGGGTGACAACTGACTGTGTATGAAAAATAGTCATAGCCACACTGACATCACTGCCTCAGGAGAAAGCTTCTTCTCTCTATAAAGAACATGGCAGCACAGCTTAGGCTTGTAAATTGCATCTGAACAAACTTCTATAAGGATGTCCTTTAGACAGATAAAACTAAAGTGGAGATGTTTGGTCTTAATGCCCATCCTCACAAACACCTCATACCAACTGTCAAGCACAGTGGCAGAGGGGTGATGATTTGGGCTTGTTTTGCAGCCAGAAGACCTGGGTACCTTGCAGTCAGTGAGTCAGCCACCAACTCCCCTCTGTACCAAGGTATTCTAGACTCAAATGTGAGCTTCGCTGAAATAGGGTCATAAAACAAGACAGTGATTCCAAGCACGGCAGCAAATATATAATAGAATGGCTAAAAAAGAAAATAACCAATGGAATGCAATGGCCCAGTCAAAGTCCAGACCTCAACCTGATTTAAATGCTGTGGTGGGACCTGAAGAAAGCTGTTCATAAACGAACACACATAAGTTTAATGAACTACAGCAACATTGTAAAGAAGAATGGGCTAAAATTCCTCCACAGTGATGTGAGAGACTGATAACATCATGCACAAAACCAGTACTTCAAGGTATTCTTGCAAAAGGTGGTTCTACACAATGATTCATGGGGTGTACATAGTTTTTCACAGGACTGCAGAGAGAGAGAGAAATGCTCCAAGAGGTACCAACAGTACAAACTCGGTGGCGAGGTTTACTTTAGTTAGCTGAATTAACAGATGTAAGGACCAGCAAACAGCTGTCGGTCAATCAAAGCGGCCATTACCCTAAACCCTAAACCATACCTGTGTGCATCTTGCAGTAGTTATAAAGGGGGAAAAGATCCATGGAGAACAAAACCATTTTTTGATCCAAGCTGTAAACATGTTTTTTCATGCTGTGAAGTTGGACATTTTAACATGAGTGTCTATGGGGACTGACTCACTGCAGGAAGGAACTGCAGTTTTTGGCACTTATGCACTGGCTTCATTTTCAGCCCACAGGAGGTTTGGGTCTAAGGCAGTCTTCCAATAGCTGTTCAATACCTTCAAACAACATGCAGGCAAGAGGGCTGTTTCTTATATTCCTTTCTTCTTCCACTGTTTCTTCTCATCAGATGCCATGTAGTGGGGTTTAATCCCTTGCTGCAGCTCCGCAGGACATTTTTGTTTGGGTGGTCTGACGCTTAGCCAGTGTTTTTAATCACAAGGCTAGAACCATGAACTAATGCATGGTTGTACCTTGAAGGCTTGCAGAGAAAGGGAATCCCTCTCAGAAATAAGAGAGGAGAAAACATGATGTTATCCATGAAAGTACACCTACTTGAAAACATGTACACCATACACAGCACAATGGCTACTGTACAAAAGCAAAATGATCACCCGGCTAAAATCTAATCTCACCCTCTGTGCTGTGATATGTCTTTTCTTATTGTTCCCTATTGCGAGCTGCAGGGGAGCTCTTGCTGAGGCCCATTGTGTGTTTGGGGAGGTTTCCCCTCTTATTCTGAGTGTCAGGTGTCAGTTACGTCATTCAAGAGATGAATGGGTGAAGGTAATAAGAGGGAACTACAATGTCAACAAGCATGAATTTACCACAGAATGCACGCATGAGCATGATGACATCAGTCCTCAGCAATCGGCTTCAATTTCACAAGCTCAATAATAAACCTGTCGTGGTCATTGTGATTTTATTTTCTACCCAGAATTTTGCACTCGCTGCACTCTGAATTCCAGCATTGACATTACGGCAGTGAAATCAGCTGGACACTACTGCATTTCATTAAGCTTTGCAACTGGACCATGTGGAGAGAATAAGTCAGCCCTATAAAAGTCAGAGCTTGGTGAATGGCTGGGAAAGATTCAGGCTCGCGTTTTAAAAAGGAACACGCTGCGAGTGACAGAGGGGAGAGAGATTTTACTGCTGTAAAAACTGGAGAGGCGACTGGGATTTCATCCAGGCAGATAGTTCTGTTTTCTAGATGGCTTAAACAGCTGACGCAGGTCACCGAACTATTCTGACTGGCTGGGTCCAGATTCGGTCAAGGTGAGTGGGTAGGTACTGGTCCGAGCTCTCACGAGGACACCAGAGCAGCTGCATGTCCCTCCATGCTTGTAACACAGTCCCCTAATCCCTGTACTGGGACTGTAATCTGGCTAAAGAGTTACAGTCGCAGTATGAGGTCTCAACTCACCAATGAATGAGATGTCTTTGTGTAGCATTTATACCCCAGAGTGGAACACCGGCCAGGGCTGAGACTGGACTCTGCTCTCCTCTTCTTGTGCAATGTGATGAAATTCAGGATGCAGGGTGTTCTGTGACACATCCAACAATGGACACTGTATGCGAAGTTGAAAGTACAGTTCAATGCTTACTTGTTCTCCAGTTTGAATTTTTTTAATCTGGTATTTGTAATTTTTGTTTTGTAGCTTTTAGGTTCCATAAGTTTTTGTATTTTTGCCTCTGTGCACCACCGCAGTGGATTTTAAATCAAACAGTCAAAATGTGATTCAAGTCCCGACTTTCAGCTTTAATTCAAGAGGCTGGACAAAAGTTTTGCATTAACTGTTCAGGAATTATAGTTATTTTTATACACAGCCCCCCATTTGCAGATGCTCAAAAGTAATGGGACAAGTGACTGACGAGCAGTTTCATGGCCAGGCGAGGGATATTCAATGACGAGCTAAGCAGATAAAAGATCTGGAGTTGATTTCAAGTGTTGAACTTGCATTTGGTAACTGTCCACTAGAACTGTTCATTGTTCATTTTGATGCAAGTGAGAAGGAGGCCATTATCAGCCTGAAAAACCCCAAACCTATCAAAATCTATCAGAGACAGCAAAAACTCTAGGAGTGGCCACAACAACGATCTGAAACATTTTTGAAAAAGAAGGAATGCTCTGGGCAGCTCAGTAACACCAAAAAGCCTGGAAAAACATGGAGGATAATCAAAGTGGCTGATCACAGAATTCTTTCCCTGGTTAAGAAAAAAACCCTTTACAACTCTAGCCATGTCAAGAACACGCTCAAGGAGGTGCATGCATTATTACCAAAGTCTACAGTCAAGAGACGCATCAGAAATGCCAAAAAATGTTTATCTTTCTTTGAAGTTAACTTAATAAAAAGGTTGATGCTATGCATTGCTAACCAAAGCGTCAGGTGAGCAAAATACCCTTTACATTTTAATAAAAGCAGTATTTCTTTCTCTTGGTAATACAAGGCTGGCTTATAAAAATGTGTTAAATATGACTATCCTTGGTAACCCTATTTTGAATTTAATCAAGTGTTGCATTGTTGTACCTGATATTTGTAAAGCAGACAAACCAAATACCTTGAAAACTGGCTAAAAAAATCAGTAAGTTGTGGCTGTGGCTCTGCCTCCTGTCCTGACGGACATACTGTACATGCATTAGGAAGTGAAACTCCACAGGAGCAACATGGTGACTGAGATGACACATTGTTTCCATTAACTGCAGCTGCTAGATATAGTACATGTACCGTACTGTTGATACAAGTACTGCACAGCTATAATTTCAGTCACCTGAATCAACATCAGTCATACACCAACGTTTGCTAATATTTACTAACATTAGTCATCGTGAGTTAGACCAGTGGTTCTCAAAGTGTGGGGTGTCCCCAATTGGTGGGCCATGGACAACCATGTGAAAAATATAAACTGAAACAAAGGTGAATAGAGCTGTTTTTTGTTGTTTTTTTTTAGGAAAAAGAAACAAATACAAGTTTGATGATGCTGTTACACTGATGACATGCACCTTTATTTAGGTCAAATCCAACGGGGACCCTTTTTTTTATTGTTGCTTGTTGTTCTCTCTCTCATAGTCCGTGTCTCTCTTTGCTCTCCTTTCTCTCTTCTCTTTACCCTCGCCCCCCAACCGGTCAAGCCAGATGGCTACCCCTCCCTGAGTCTGGTTTTTCCTGTTGAAAGTGAGTTCTTCCTTCCCACTGTCGCCAAGTGTGGCTCACGGGGGACCATCTGTTTGTTGGGATTTTCTTCCTAATACTGTAGGGTCTTACAGTATTATATCTTATATCTTAGAGTGCCTTGAGGTATTGTGAAAAACTGAATCGAACGAAACTGAAATCAAGCTGAATGAATGGAACTGATAAAAGGTGTGATTCATCGTGCATGAATCATGGTTTCTTTCCAACCAATATTTATAGATTTAACCTCTCATCAGAGGAATCGCTGTAGTCAGCTGAATAAAAAGAAACTATTTAAACTCACTGTGAAATGTAAACTTTCATGTAGCTTCTTAGAAGAGGCATGACCCATATAATATGTGAATGTCATGTACTCTTTACATCTCGATTTGTTCACAGCTTTCCATAAATAAATGTACAGAATGTCATCATGTCTGACATGTCGCGTGACATGACAGGATTACAGTGATAACAACACGGAATCTAGTACATGATGAAAACCAGGTAATGACAGTGATATAGAGTATCACTGAGACCTAAGACTGACAAAGGGAGAGCGAATGACTTTGACCTGGGACTGACTATGTGTCAGATGATATGGCTGCTGTATAAATGAGGTGTTGATGGACTGCAGCTATTCTCCTCCCTGTGCACTCTGTTTATCCTACTTATATTTGCTCAGATGGATTCTACTGTGTCCCACTGTGGTCATCAGGATTTGACAGATGGGAGGGTTGAACCAGTGTCTGTTTAAATCAATAATCTAAGCTAATGAGGACATTGCTGTGGGGGCAAAGACACCGACTTAGACTTCATAAATTACTGTCAGACACCTACGCATACGCACATCGCAGCGTTAAGCCCAGTGGCCTGGGCGCAGACAGCCAGCAGTGCTGGTTTGGATGGTGTGTATTTTGTGAGGTGCCTGTGAAGATGAACAGCACAGCAGACCATATATACAGAAACTGGGCACTCACGCCAGTAAATATCAGGATAGCTTTGTGAGTGAGGAATAAGGCCTGCTTAATCTCACTCGCAGTGCCTCGCTTCATTTTTCTCGTAAACTTTAAAGTACAATAATAACCTGCAAACTCTCCAAGATTTAAACCCATGCACCTGTGCACGCACGGGCACATGCACTCGCAGAGCAGGTCTGCCTTCTGGAGTGGCACAAATGTCTCGTCTCTGCCTCTGTGAAGTGTCATTCCCGAAAGGCTGAGCGTAGCTGAGAGAGCAGACGGTCTGCAGAGTGACACATGAATCTTAAAGGATCAAGAAGCAGGAAACGGTTTTATGTGGATCTGGAAACAGAGGGGACGCGGTAACAACCATGAAAACTGAAAGTGGAAGAGCCATTTCCATGAGTAATGGGCTAAAATACAACGATAGCAGCTAACAGTGATCAGCCTGAAATAACCACAGGGAGATGTGAATTACAAGTGCTCTGTTTGCTTAAAACTCTTTAAGTTACTGCTTTCCGGTGCATAATTTGAACAAATTGATACATAACCTAGAGCTCTGACAACAAAGTGATGTGGTAATACCACAACAAAGGCTGCATTTTACTCAGTTAAAGGCATAATGAGGTAAAGGAGAGCAGAGGGTTTATTTCATTAGAAAAGGGCTTCAAGTACTAAGTACTGTGCACTACACAACCACATGTGTACACGTGTGGGAGGTCACATTGCCAGGCTGCATAACTGTTTTTGGCCACTGAAGGTGCTCTAGTCCGGCTGGCGAAAATTAAAACGTATTGTAATAATCTGAAGTGAACCATTTGCACATTAAGGATAACTGAAATGAATGCAAACATACATCGATCCAGCGGATTCATTGCTAGGATCAGCTCACTGTAAGGCAACAGTGCTAACCACTGTACCATGGTGCCGGCCACTTGCGGCCACACCACCCTGAGCGCTCCCAATCTCGTTTGATCTCAGAAGCTGAGCAGAGTTGGGCCTGGTTATTACGTGGAGAGCAAATATACAGTCAAGTGAAAAATGAACTGCATCCAGTGACAACTGGTGAGTCTTTTCATGCATATGGAAATGCAGAAACTTCATCCTCTTTGAAAGAGTTCGTCTTAAAGAAGGCAATCTACTATCAAGAACAGTTCAGTAACAATGTAAAAATAGGTTTACCCCTGCAAAAGTCACAATTTCTCCTTAGAAGCCAATGATTACAGCCTCCTCTGGAGCCTACAGGTGGACAATGGGTTTTGGTGTGGTGTCATCATGTGAAGATATAAAGGGGCCTTCAGAAAAGGCTTGTTCATGCCTGTGTGTGTGGCATGCATTTTGAAAAGATCTCAAAGAAGAGAAAATAATCTATGCCTGGTGTAGATTTTAAACAACTTCCAATTTATCCAGGCCTACTCACAGCGAATCGGAGCAGACAATTTCATGCAGAAAGAAGTCTCCAAGAACTCCAGAATGTCCTCTCAGGATCTGCAGGTAACTCACTAATTGCTGATGTCTCCGTGCAGGGGCTGAAAAGCAGAAGACACTGCACAAATGTGACCTGAAAAGAGCATCTTTTGCTCTGAACAGACCAAAGATAAAGTTGTTTGGCCACAGTAACGTTAGACATGTTTGGTGCGGGCTAAAGACAGCTTTTCAGGAGAAAAAACTCCTACCAACTGTGAAGCATGGTGGCTGAAATATTTAGAGGCTAGACAGACTTTATTTATCCCCAGAAAAATTCCTGGAATATTTCTGTCCTGGGTTGTCTGACTGCCACAGGGACTGGGCAACTTAGTTAATCTGCCCAGGATTAGAACTGGAGGTGGATTTTTTTTTAACAGGATAATGATGATAAATGGACTGGTGCTTTTATCATCTTTTTCTACTCTACCTGAGCACTCAAAGTGCTGTTTACCACAAGCCTCACTCACACACACACACACATACATACATTATTCCATGCATTTAACTATCACACACATTCACACTCCGATGGATACATCAGGAGCAATTTGGTGTTCAGTGTTTTGCCCAAGGACACTTCAGCATGTAGACGCGAGAAGCCAGGGATTGAACCGCAGACCTTCCTGTTGGAAGGCAACCCCTAGTACCTGGGTTTCCTCCAGGTACTAGGGTCTAAACTGACTATGGATATGAGGTAGGTAAAGGGCTTAAAGTGTACTGAATATATCACTGTATGACTATATGGTTAAATGTTGCTTGCAGTCTGAAGTGCTTTAAGTGGTCTGTAAGGCTAGAAAAGCTCCATATGAATGCCAGTCAATTTCCTCATATTATCTTAAGTAGACAGTTTCAAAAATTACTGTTTCCAAATTTGTCAAAAAAGTCAATTTGCATGGGATGTACTTGAGTTTTCTGACTAAAACGCAAAATACAAAGACATATCAGCTACTAGTCTTAGATGCTGTTTAGAGTCCTAACAAGAGTAAAACAATGTTTTCCTCCCACATATTAATAAGCAATAAAAGGTGCAGCATATCTATAAAAGCTACAGTAAATACTGTGAGGAGAAAAAAGAATTCGGTTGATAAAACTAAACTAAGCTACATGTACAACCATAATTCCAAAAAGGTTGGGACACTGTAAAATACAAATAAATACACAGTGCAATGGCATGCAAATCTCTTAAACTGATATTTCATTCACAAAAGAACATGGAAAACACCGAAGGCAGAAAGTGAGATATTTCACTATTTTGTGAAAAATACTAGCTCATCTTTAATTTGATGGCAGCAACACGTCTCAAAAAAGTTGGGACAGGGCAACAAAGAGCTGGAAAAGTAAGTGGTACTGAAAAGAAACAGCTGGAGTAATGTGACTGGGTATAAAAAAAGCATCTTAGAGAGGCAGAGTCTCTCAGAAGCAAAGATGGGCAGAGGTTCAGCAATTGGCCAGAAACTGCATCTACAAATTATGGAGCAATTTCAGAATAATGGTCCTCAAAGAACATTCCATCATCTACAGTACCTATTATCCTTAAAAGATTCAGAGACATCTTTGTGCATAATGGACACAGCCCAAAACCAGTATTGGATGCTGGTGATCTTCAGGCCCTCAGGCAGCACTGTATTGCAAACAGACATGATTCTGTCATGGAAATCACTGCATGGGCTCAGGAACGCTTCCACAAATCATTGTCTGCGAACACAGTTGTCCATGCCATCCACAAATGAAGGTTAAAGCTCTATCATGCAAAGACAAAACCATATGGGAACATGAACCAGAAATGCTGCCACCATCCTCTCTGGGCCAAAGCTAATTTAAAATGGAGGCAAAATGGAAAACTGTTCTGTGGTCAGAAGAATGAAAATTTTAGATTCTTTTTGGAAATCATGGACACTGTCCTCTGGCCTAAAGAGGAGAGGGAACTTGTTATCAGTGCTCAGTTCAAAAGCCTGCCTCTCTGATGTTATGGAGGTGCATTAGTGCCTATGGTACTGGCAACTTGCACATCTGTAAAGGCACCATCAATGCTGAAAGGTACGTATATATGCTCACCTCCAGGTGACGTCTTTTTCAGGGAAGGCCTTGCGTATTTCAGCAAGACAATGCTAAACCACATTCTGCAGCTATTACAACTGCATGTCTTCATAGTGGAAGAGTCCGGGTGTTGGACTGACCTGCCCGCAGTCCAGACCTTTAACCAACTGAAAACATTTGGCGCATCATGAAACACAAAATACCAAAAAAGAAGACCCAGAGTTGTTGAGCAACAGGATTCCTATATCAGACAAGAATGGGGCAACATTGCTCTCCCAAAGGTCCAGCAGCTGGTCTAATCAGTTTCCAGATGTTTACAGATAGAAGAGGGGGTGCTACACAGTGGGAAACATGGCCCCGTCCCAACTTTTTTTTAGAAGTGTTGCTGCCATCAAATTCAAGATGATGTGGTATTTTTGAAATAATAAAATGTCTCACTTTCAACATTTGATATGTTTTCTGTGCTTTTGTTAGTGAAATATGGTTCATGAGATTTCCAAATGATTGCAATGTGTTTTCATCTATATTTTATACAAGCCTTTTTGGAATTAGGGTTGTAAAACATTTCACATGCTACATTTTGCACACAGATGAAAGACTACAAATGGAGAAGATTAAAAGCCTAAATCTGCCAGATAATGTGTTTCAGGTAGTTTAAGGGAGTAATATCTTGGATGACTTCCCTGTTACTAAATTATGAAATAGTGCTCTAATAACCATAAAAGTTCCAGCCATAGTGAACATCAACATGTCAAGTAATGAAATGTAGTGAAGAGGCCCCACTACACAGGTTGTTTTTTTCCACTATTTTGCTCTCATTAGGCTTCTTGTTAGGCTTTTTGCACAGTAAGAAGTTTGACTTGATAAAACAGAGAAAGAAAAAATAAAAAAAACCTCAATAATAGCTGCTTTTATGGTTACGGGGCCAAACTGCTCTGTTAGGTCATCATGTCTGCAGTGAAACAGGAAACCATGGTTTCAGTCGTGTTTCAGACAGTTTAGGAAAAATCCAGCTGGCTTGAGACTTGTCTCCCTGTTAACAAAGACACTGTACTGAAATAAATAAGCTACAAAATAGCATTGCAAGCTTTAGAGAACCACCTTCAGGTGTCCATAAATTTCAGCCAAAAGCCAAAATCCTTAACTTTTTGTGAGTAGTGAATTTTGCTTGTTCACTATTAACTTTGAC